>PVHT020000105.1:2354607-2420164 GCA_004024745.2 Catagonus wagneri | reverse complement strand
GGGATTTAACCTCTGGCTCATGATCTGAAGCCAGATCACCAGGGTTTGTCACCTCAGCTCTGAAGCTTAGACATGGTATGACTTTGGGCAAGTTATTTAACCTCACTGTACCTTAGTTTTCACAAATGTAAAATGGGAATAGACATAGCATCTACCTTATATGGCTGATAAGGATAAAATGATTAAAATACATAGAGCACTTAGAACAGTGCTGGGCACATACTAAACACTAAGTAAATGTCAATTATTAACAATTATTACCATAACATTATGTATAAGTGTATTAAATATACCTGGGCTATCCAATATATAATTATGTGAACATTGTAATTAGTTTTTTCACACGCATTATTCATTTGAAATCTCACCACAAGCCTGTGAAACAGGGCAGGTATTATAACCATTTTTGCATATGAGAACTCTAAATCTCACAAAGATTGGGTCACTTGCCCAGAGTTTGAAAATTAGATATTTACCAGATAAAACACACATGACTCATGAATATTCCAGTGTTGCCCCAGGGCCCAGACTCATCATGACCAAAGTATCTGAGATGAAGTCCCTAACTATCTGAACTCACCATAATCCAAGAATGAAAAAGTATCAATAACATGACATACATCTATATGCTTCTTCCCATGCCCCTCTTTACCTCAACCCTAATAGTAACCAACCCTATCCTGAATTCTGTATGTATTATTTTTTCTTTCTTTTTTTTTAAATTTATTTTTCATGGCCACACTCATAGCATCTGGAATTTTCTGGGCCAGGGATTGAATCTGAGCCACGGCTGCAAGCTACACCACAGCTGCAGCAGTACCAGATCATTTAACCCATCGTGTCAGGCCAGGATTGAACCCAAGCCTCCACAGTGACTTGAGCCACTGTAGTTGGATACCTATACTAACCCAGTGTGCCACAGTAAGAACTCCTAATTTTTCCTTCTAAAAATTTTTTTTATCATATGATAGATGAATAAATAATATAATGGCTAGTTTTGCTTTTCTTAACATTTATGAAAACACAACATGCAGTATTCTGGGACTCGTGACTTCAAATTTTATTTTTCAGTGTTATATTCTTAAGATTCATCCATATGGCTGCGTGTGACCTGTAGCTGCAGAGAATTACTTTTTACTGCTGTGTATAACTCCATTGCGAATATGTTTCTATTTATTTATCCAGTCTTCTATTGATATACATTTGAGTTGTTTTCAGTCTTTTACTCTTGAGCAATTTTCCTACATTCTTATAACTGCTTCCCCGTACTTACGTGCAAAAGTAGGTATCTAAATGTGCAAAGGAATATTTATGAACCAAGATACACATATACGAAAAATTCAACTTCACAAAATGACCACTGTTTTCAGAAGTACATGGGAATGAGTCAGATTGTCCTCCCTTTTCCAGCATGCCAAGTTCTACCAGAACTCAGAAGTCGCATTTTGTTGCTATAAGCAACCTCCAAGAGTAGAACAAGGTAATCTCTTTGAGCAAAGTCAGTGTTCAAGCTCACTTTTATTTAGGTATCCCCTGGGGTGGGAGTGGGGGAGCAGGGATCAAACACACAAACATGCACACAAGAGGAAAGGAACTTCTTTTTCCTTTCAGAAGGATACTGTTCAGAAAAAGGAAAACAAGGAAACTGTGCTTCCTCAAACTCTCTTGAGACTCTTTGATGTCTTTCTCCTCCAGCCTTTGGGTGACTTGAAGCTCAACCAATGTAGAAGCATGTCATGTGCAATTCATGAACACCTGAGGAGAGCTAGATCAATCAGCCCTGTTAGGGATTATCATTAGAAAGGCTGCAAGATTAGCAAATCATAGAGATGTTTTTCAGGCAACAGTGGGCCCTATGCATGTAACATTTTATCTGGACATCCACTTGGTGATGGTTCCATTACTACAGCGGGTTTGAGCATGAACCGAGTAGGCTTTGGTAGAGATACCTGCCTCTGCTTGATTGACGGCTTCAGCCCCAAGGACTACCTCCTTGAGTGGTGGATATTTCATATGGACATATATTTATGTAACATACAGATTTGGGTTTTTTATTAACTTGCATCTTTCCTTAAAAATTGGTATGGTTTTTAGTGAGGCCTGAGTAGTTGACTGGCTTAAACAAGCACCTAGGCTATTAGAAATGGCCCATGAAATTGTACAAACGTGTATTTTTACCAGTATTGGAATGATGTGCTCTATGACCAGGACAAATACCTGAAGTTAGTCTACCATGAGGAGCATATCAATAGCTGTAAGATATCCATAACTTATCATTATACTGCATGTATCTTTGTCACTATCTGATATTTCCCCATGATGCTACCACGGTAGTTGTCACAGGAGCACAGGTATATGCATATGTCCAAATCATTAAAGTGTATATGTTAAAATTGTATAATTATTGTAGAACATCCAATCAGCCAGAATGCTAGAAGCAGAATCACAGGAACCTTCTCAGGACAACATGCATTAGCATTTAGGGGATACTAGTTCTTCAAGGTAACTGGCTTGGGAGTTAACTAATAAAATGTCCAAAATACTGGATTACATTTCAGAGGACCTATGCTCTAATCTTTTTACCACTTCTCCACCATGAGGTCATGTGTTATTTCATATTAACTTCTCTATTAAATACATATTTATGCATATATTTCAAATCTTAGACTCAATATTTTCTATCAATCATTTTTCCTTGAGTGAGTAGCAAATAGAAAAAGTACGTGTTTGAGTTTCCAAGCTATACAATTTTCCTCTGATGATTAAGAACAAAATGACCAAAAGCCAGTAGCTGAAGAGACAAAAGAAAGTGATTAATAGCTTGAATAGCCCATAAAATAGATAATTTCTGTCTTTTAGATGAATATGATAAATTAGCATCCATTTAAGGTTTTTTTTTCTCTTAAGTGAGTTTAAAAACAGCTCTCTACTTTTCTACTTGGTAAGTCTTCTTCAATTTACACATGATTAGAACAGAAAACAGAAATATTTCATATGTTTACTATATAATCGAGGCAGAGATATGAATAAGCCAGGAATACGCACTGTCTATTTTGGAAGAGAATTTTTTCTTTTGATCCACTTTAATGCTTTGAGGGGCCTTTGTCTTTACTAAAAATTACTTATACATTGAATTAATAATTTGTTTTTTTATCAAATAACCCATGGTTTTTACCTTTATTTTATGATTCAATCATTTTCTTGTACCTATGACAATTTTGTGATTTATTAACATCCAATTGGAAGAAAAATTAAAATTTGAATTCTACGGTTTATTTTGTTGTTGTTGTTTTTGTTGGTGTTGTTGTTGTTTTGCTTCTTAGGGCCACACCTACGGCACATGGAAGTTCCCAAGTTAGAGGTTGAATCAGAGCTACAGCTGCCTGCTACAACCACAGCCACAGCCACAGCAACGCAGGATCTGAGCCGCATCTGCAGCCTACACCACAGCTCACCTACACCACAGCTCACGGCAACACCAGATCCTTAACCTACTGAGCAAGGCCAGGGATCGAACCTTCAACCTCATGGTTCCTAGTCAGATTTGTTTCCACTGTGCTACGATGGGAGCTCCTTAGATTTCTTTTTTTAAAGAAACTTTTAGGCCCACAAAAGAATCCATAGCAATATCTATGTTCTTTTTTTAACATTATTTTTTGTCCTTAATTGTTTGGATTAGCATTTAACTTTGTGTATGTCTGATATTTTTCAATACTAGCATGTAAAAATTTTCCTTACTTTTTAAGACACAGATGTATCCTTACAGAGAGATACAATTGTTCAGGTTTTTACTTATTAAAATCATGCTTCGGTGAATATTGGAATATATGCTCCTGTTCATGTGGCAAACTATACATAAGAAAAATTATCAGAAGTAAAATGCTGGATTAAAAGTAAATTAATTTCTCTCAAAGAAGTTATACAAATTATAGTCTCCTAGTCTGTGAGATTACCTACTTCCCATGTTCTTGCCAACTGAATATAATCAGTTAGTTTTTACATTACCAATTAGTTTTTGTCATTCTAGTACTTGTGAGACGTAGTGAGAATTTTGTTTTCCATCTCTTGTTTCAGGCCCCTTCATTGTTTCTATCCTCTGCTTCTAAAACTTTAGATGATGAATTTTACGGAACAATCCTCTGTATCTTTTCATTTCTGTTCCACATTTTTTATTTCTGGTCTTTTGCTCTAAATTCTAAGGCAAAGATTCTTTCTCAAATCACTTATTTGGAAGTATTTCTATTAGGTTGGCTTTTCAGTCATTCAGGTCTTTCTTCTTTAATTTTGTCAATACTCTTTTTAAATTCCCAAAAATTAATTTCATTCTCTGATTATTATTGCTGTTATTATAGCAGCTTGTGAGAGATTTTCTAAAATTGAAGGATACTATTTGGGATAGTATTTGGATTCCTTCTATTTGTTCTTAGGGATCCTCCAGTTTTGAACCACGGGGTTTTCATCAAATGTCACAATACATGGTTGTAGGTGCATATTTATAAATAAAGGCCTGAGTTGATTAGCATATTGAGGAGGCCTGCACTGTCAAAGGAAAGTAGTCTCTTCTTTAAAAGAGTCCATCCTTTGAGTGGGAGTCAGGGGGAGGGCAGGGAAGAGGTATGCTGTCAGCAGTGTAAGTTATTTGATAGCCAAGGCCAATGGGCAGGCTTTGCTTGGGGTTTGTGAGGGTTGGGCAGGTTAGCATTTTATTGCTTTTGCTTCTTGGGCAGATAGATGCCTCTTCTTGTCACCTCCCAATTCTTCCCGGTGATGGCAGGTCTCTAAGTGAAACTCTGCTTGCTTTTCTTTTCCACCCTAATGCTCATCCAAGAAGCCCTTCCCAGTTCACCCTTTTTGTTTTCCTTTTTTTTTTTTTCTTAAAAGAACACCTATGAAGCTAGAGCTTCTCTGGAATGTAACCTCTTTGTAGCAAGGGAAGGGAGCAGAAGATCTTCCTGGCCCTGGGCTGTGATGGTTGCATTACTGCCCACTAATGCTTTTCTTTATTCCATAAAAAAAAAATTTTAAGAGTTTTGTTGAGCTATGATTCACATGTCATAAAACTCTTTTGCTGACTCTAGGTTTATCATTTCTCCCAGGCTCCAGGGAGGTCTGTGCCCATCCCTTGGGGGCTGAGCTGTACCTTTCTTTCCTCTCTAGTTTTCCCCTGTCACCTCCATTCTATCTTCCATGATTTCCTCCAAATTTCTGGTTCCCAGCTGCCTCCTTTTAAAAATGTTCTACACACAGCTTAGTGTGATTCTTTAAAAATGTCTCTTTTTTGTTATTTCCATGGGATCTCTGGAGGAAAGGGAGGTAAAGCCAAAGGATTTAGTCTACTTTCTTCTCAGTTCTATCTTCTATATTTTTAACTTAAAGCTTATTATTGCATGTATGGCATGTATACTTTACCAATAAGGGGCATAGAACATGTATCCAATGAAAACATAATTGGCTGATGAGGGGGATTTATTTAAGAGGTTGTAAGAACTCCTCTCCCCCAATCCGTCAGGGGGGGATTAGAAGTCTCTGAAGAAATTACATTTTCAAAAGCAATTTAAAAAAAATAACTCAACATATTGTTATCCCATGAGAAAGCTCTACAGCACCAAGCATACTACTTTGACTCTTTTTAGTATGCAAAAAACCTTATTTGATTTGGCCAGACCTCTACATACTTGAAAATCCAGTTCCATTTGTGTTATTTGAAACATTAAAGGTATGTATATCTGTATGTATATAGGTGTATTTCAATGCAAACCTGGGTTTAGGTTCTATTGCAATATATATTTATGGCTTCACTATTCTAAGACTGCCTGCACTTCTCATGTAATACATTCGTGACAGTCTTACATTAAACCATCTACCAGAAGGATTGACATTAGTTATGGGATAGAGTAGTCTCAGTCCTTTAGACATATAACTACTGTGCCATTTTGATGTAATTCTGTATAAATTTCAAACATTTCTATTTAACATAATCAAGTGGTATGAAATCTTCTTTTTAAATGGCAAGTATACAGTACTAGCTCAATTGGCACTTAGCAATGGTCCTTTTACAATATGCACAATAGCTTCCAGCAGGGAGTTTTTTAAGGACCATCCTTTGAGAGCACAAACTCACACATGTACAATCAGTAGACATCAAGGTTCTATCTCCATCTCCCCTTGAGATGTTATTTAGCTAATGTACAAATGTTACAGCTAAGCTGTTAAGCCTGAAAAATAGAACACACAGTTGTACGCAGGTACACTCATTTCTCAGTCTCTTGGCTAATACCTTCATATCCTAATTCTATATAAAATAATATCTACAATGAATTTGGATTAATTTTTAGCATATGGGCATTTTTCATCTTTTAAAAATGCTACTAAAGAGCATTTGTGAATATAATTTACATAGTATCAGAGCACCATGGAGTGGCTATGCACTGAAAGAGGTTGATTATAGAATATTTCATTTACCGTCACATTATAATTATGTCATAGGCAGCTGACACTTGCCACTGTAACAAAGAATATACAATCCAGTATTATTTGACTATACAGCATGCACCTGGGAAATGGGAATTTGGTCTTATTCATCATGTATCTTAGTACAGCCTCGGTGCCTGGCACATGGTTTGTGCTCAATCCATAAATCAACAAATGAACATGGGAAATAATAATTTAAGTAAATTGAAATAATCTGTCAACCATTGTGTACAAAAACTAAATTGGTTGAGAATATGGTTTTTAGATTAAAAGCAAGAAAAGTTCCACATTTTTCAGAGCACATTCCCCCACATTTCTATTTTCTCTACTCATCTAGTAAATCAGTTTTAAGTGCCTTGATACCAATAAGATTATACAAGATTCAATCCAAATTCTTATCAAGATTTCATTATTGCAGTTTCATTTACCCTGTTTGGAGTTTATTCTGAGGCAGCTTTCAAAACTTGAACAGAGTAATTAGCAGAGCATTATATACCATATATACCCAACTGGGGCACAATTTCAATCCAATTCAATCCAGGCTCCTCCTCACTGTGTTCAGACTCTTAGGCTATGTTGACATAACTGCTCTTAGTTTCTATCTCCCTGAGTTGACTTACTAGTACTACCAAGATTGTAAGGAAGGAAGTGAAAATGACAAACCAACCTCTCCCCATTTGACAGATCCAAAAACTGAAGTTAAATGTTGTGACTAGTTTAGATCACAATGACAGTAGCAGACCACTCAACTCCCAGTCAACTGTTTTCATTCCCTTTTATTAATTACTTTTAATAAACATCAGAGCTGACTTAAGTCAATACTACATTTTTGTAGTAACTGTGGAAGGGAATGAAAAGAGTGGACTGGGAGTTGAGTGGTCTGCTGCAACATATATGGAATGAGAGACTCTCATACAAAGTGAAATAAGTCAGAAAGAGAAAGACAAATGCCAGTTGATATCACATATCTGGAATCTAATGTATGGCACAACTGCACCTTTCCACGGAAAAGAAAACCATGCACATGGAGAACAGACTTGTAGTTGCCAAGGGGGAGGGGGAGGGAGAGGGAGAGGGATGGATTGGGAATTTGGGGTTAAGAGAGGCAAACTATTGCCTTTGGAATGGATAAGCAATGAGATCCTGCTGTATAGCACTGGGAACTATGTCTAGTCACTTATAACCAAGCATGATAATGTGAGAAAAAATAATGTATACGTGTATGTGTAACTGGGTCACCTTGCTGTATAGTAGAAAATTGACAGAGCACTGTAAACCAGCTATAATGGAAAAAATAAAAAATCATTATTTAGAAAAAGAGAGATGAATGGAGTCATTATGGAGGTAAACCAGGTTTGTTATGAAAACAATATTCAGACAAGTTGCGAGGCCTTAAGTTGGCTGTAATTTCATTTCTTAAACTATGACTCATGTTTGATCCCATATCAATCAGATCCTTTTGCTTGGATCGTCTTACATCATTCAAAGGTGACAACTCTAAGCAAGAAAAGAGAGTACATGGAAAAGTGTTTTTTTGGTTACCTCTGCCCTTTCAAAGACATCCTCCCTGCCTGTGTTGATACCCTTAATTTTAGTCATCTTATAAATAAAGAGGAGTAATAGAGGATCACAGTTAGCATAATGGCCCACAAAAGGACAAAGTACAAACCATATAGTTAACTTTGAGAAAGTACTTAGGATTTTACATTCCCAATGCAGCCCCTTCTCAGAGCTCAAGTTAACAGCCTTCAAGTGCACTTGTTGATCCAAGTAATATAGAATGGGCATTATGTCCCCCATCTGCTGAGCTATTTAATAGCGATCCACTAACTCTCAAGTAAGACTAAGACTGTGTAAGTTTAACTGAAACTGGAAACCTGCCACTGAAAGCTTTTGCAGAGTTTGGATGAAGCCAATTCAAAAGACTAAATTTTGCCATGGGATGAAGTTAGGATATACCATCATCGGAGTCTTCCCTTCTTTTCTACAATTTGCATTTGATAGTGGATTTCAAAATTAATCTATAAACTCTAAAATCTATCTGGGCCACAGAAATATTATTCACATATATATATGAAAGGAGAGATGGGTTTTCTCTACTTTACTAAATCTTCTCTACACTGGGCAACTATCCACAGAAATGGGGAGTTCCCTCTCAAATTAAAATCTCTGGAGTTTTATTTTTAAATATATGTCTCTGAGCAATAAGAAATTAACTAACCACATCTACTTTTTTTTCCCCTCTAAAACCTGATTTTTAAAATAACTGGTGTAGGTTAGAACTAATTGTTTAAACTTTGGTCAAAGATAAATTACTGGCTACTTTACAGTTTGAAAAACCGTAACTAATTTAAACCATTAAAATCATCTGTGGAGACAAATTGCAAGCCAAGTTTTGGGTGGAAAGGAGCCAAAGTCCCTGAGATATTAAATTTAAAAGTTCACTCTTTTACCTTTAAAATTCTAAACTACAACATCATGACCCTGATGCAATATATTTTTAAGAGAGTGCCGTAATATAGTACCCTACGTACTTATTTCACTCCTAGGTAAAAAGGCCCATCATTCAAAGGGAGTAAAGTAAGAAAGTCATAAAGTCTGTTCCCTAAGAAACATATGCCCTTTACATCACCAAGTTCTACTGTACAGTTGTGTCCTATCAAATTTTGGGATGCCTGCCTAATATAACATTAGACTTTCAAGAATCTTTTCTAGCTCTCGTTGAGATACAAGCTTTGAAGCAAGTCATTTTTCAATGGAAAATAAATAAATAAATCTGAAATGACAAATGATCAATAAGAAAATGATTTTCTTCAATGATTTTCAGTCTTATCAACTATTTGATAATCTAAGTTTAAATATCGTTCTGAAGTTGCTGCCCTAGTAACTTACAGAGTTATTTATACTGCCAATTTAAACTTACTTTTTTAATGAGTAATTTAAGTCAGCAAAATTAAACAGCATTTGGATTTGTTTTTGAGTTGGAAATTGCTTTAGTTGGCTCAGTGATAAATACTTTTTTTTTCTGCTCCTACTGAGTCACATGTAGAAGATATACTTTTCTTGCATCTGTTCATAAACTACAGTCAGGCAGATAAGCAAAAAGTTGGTATGAGCACCAAACAGATGAATTTTCTAACTAAGGATTTTAAAAAACAAAACTTCCCCATGTCTTTTGTTTATATTCACCATTATGTTCCAGAAGAGACATTATTCTTTGGGTTTCAACTTAGAATTCCCTGAAATATTGAAAGCACATACCAGACCACAGCATGCTGTGGTTTGCTTAATTTTTCCTTATGCCTGTGCCCTTACAGAAATATCATTTCCTCTATTTATACTGCATCATAATTTGTTAGATGTATTTGAATCTATCACTATACACACACATGAGAGAGAGAAAGTATAAGAGGAAATATTGAATAGTATTAAACTTTTTAGAATTGGTCTTTTAGTAAAACAAATATAATAGTTAACATCTATATAAATGGAGAAAGCAAATGACTGGGATTATATAAACACAGCAAATTTTTGAGGATTCAGAAAGATAACTATATGCGTTTTTTTTTTTTTTAGATGAAATGAAATAATCTGCCCACCTATTTAAGACTGTCTCATTCTTTCTTACGGTAGCGTAAAATGTCTTCCTCTGTCTTCTCTGGGTACTAGAGCAGTTATCCATTATCTCAGTCTTCAAAAATACATTCCAATTCAGGAAATTAATTACTTAGGAGTGAAGTAATAAGGGGATCCTTCTTGAGAAAAAAGTAGTTCAAATTAAGAAGTCTCTGATAAATAAGAGGAGAAACAGCCCAACTCAGCAAAGTTGACTATATGCTAAGGTATGATACCAAAAAATACAACTTTCTTGTATAAGAAAATACAATTTTCTCTGACTGAAATAACCCAGTACCTGGATTCTTTGGAAGAGAATCCCCTATTACTGAAAAGTAGCCCAAAGTTAACTTCCCAAGGTCACATAGCTCCCTTTTATTAGTGCTTCTGCTGGATCCCAGAAGATACTTTCCCTCTTTAATATTTTGGTTTAAGCATGAACAAAAACTCTTTGGCTTGATTTATTATAATGTAACTGAAGCCAAAACTTAGAAAACACAGGATTTTAACACTTTATTTAATAAATAAGTATACATGAGGAAAACATACCCCAAAAATCCATAAGTATAGAGACTTTTGAGTTAAAATATACTCTAAACACCATAGACCTTCTAGAATTCAGTTATGCATGTTGAGAAATACTAGTGAAAGGAGGAATAATTGAGATATTAGATGTGCAAAAGATAGTCTTTAGTTATTGCAAAAGGCTTCCAGGAAGGATAAAACGTAACATTAACTGCAACATTGTGTGGGGATTAGCTCACACCAGTTGCCAAGAGCTGGTGGTGCATATTTCTTTCCAGCTCAGTTTTCAGAAATGTCACAATGGTAGCTTGAAATTGACCATGGTGGAAAGGAATATTTATACCACAAAAACTGGCAAATGCTACAAATCAGGGAGTTTTTTTTTTTGAATACCTACTCAACATACCAGCACAATACTGGTTATTCACCTTCACCATTAGGACAGAGAAGGAAAGAGGACCTAGGCAGAAGACACATGAATGGTACAGTGTTTCAGTGAATTTCAAGTAGATCGATATTGTTGGACTTTAGATGACGAGAGGAGGACAATACAGGTATCAGAAGAAATAGGCATTGATTGGATCATGGTGGAGGACTGTATGAAAGTTAAAGAAACTAGGTGTTATCCAACAGACCAGTGTTTCTTTCTGTATATTCCTCCAATCGTTCACATCAGAATCACCTGAAAAACCAAGATTCCTGGCTCCTAAACCTAGTAAGAACCCCTGGAAGCAGACTTGGGGATAAATATTTAAAGAACTATCTGAGCTATTTTAATGTTCACGTAAGTCTGAGAAATGCATTGAATGTTTTCAGATAAGGTTGTGACAATATCACATTTTTAATCCTATCGTGGTAAGCTTGCCCCTAGTTCATTGGGGGTGGGATCAAGAATATTAGGGTGGAAAAGAGATAATAACATTAGGAAAGGAGATGCCACAAAATCCTTTATTTGAGGGTTTCTTAATATCAGAAATGATGACTTTGGGGCTGGATAGTTTTGTTATGGGGACTGTCTTTGTGTATTGTAGAAAGTTTTGCAGCAGATCCTGGTGTTTATCCACTAGATGCCATTAGCACTTACCCCAAGTTTGACAAGCAAAAAACGTCTCTAGACCTTGTGAAAAGTCCCTTGGAGGGCAAAATCACCTGTTTGAGAAGCACTGTTCTTTAACTTCGGATGTTCCTTTACTTGGCCCTTACTCAGGTGATTAATAATGGGAGTGACCTCACTTTGCAGTTCATTTGAAACTCAGTTTTCAACATAACAAGCCTGACTTTACCATTATAGGACAAATATATGTCACAATTCCAGAGTGACCACATAATTTTAATATTTAACAGACATTATATTTACTTAGTAATTCTGTTGCTTTTTCATGAAAACTATGTTGAATGAGCCAACATGTTCTATAACTGTTATTTAAAGGCTATTTTATCTTCTTTTTCACACCCAAATTACCTCCCTATGCCCCACACAATATCTAAAATTCTTTCCATTAAAATTACCTTATTCAGGTTATTTGTTCTACATAGGAATACCCTATTAAAATGCAAAAGCAGGTAGACCTTACAAATAATGCATTTTTAGCCCTTTTGCAGAAATATTTTCATCTAGATGGGAATTCTCCTGTCATCAAGGAGCTGTTTTCACCCTCCTCTCTATATCACTAGCCCCTATCACATCGCTTGGTGTTAGGAGATACTTTTAAAATATTTAAGCCAAGGAAAGGAACTACCTGCCAAATAATATAGCTTTATAGAATACATGGTAGGAAAGAGGTTAGTTTTAATACAAGAGCAAAGGGTAGAGAAAACTGTGGGATAAAATATATTTTTGATTCTAGGAGGTGAGGAAGAAGGGTACCAGAGTGAGAAGAGTATCAGAAGGACTGTGGGAATAAGATATGAAGGGAAATAGTTTATTTGGGGATTTCTGAAAGGCTGGTCTTGGTTACTTGATTTCTCCTGCTTGTTACCTTTGTTTCTCCCCCTACCCCTAACACTTATTTGATGATGTGGAACACTGGACCATTAATGAGCCAACTTACTGTAAAGCTCAGATTCTCTGCATTTTTCAAGGCTGGTAACTTCCTTTCTGCAGTTGGAAAACTTTCAGATTTAAGCAAATTCTGAACATTTATAAATGGTGACTCATTGCTTGCTAGGATGGTGGCACACTTGGTAGGCTGTAACAATCTACAGTGTGAATATTTTGGAGAATGCTCTTTGACAGTGCAGAAAATGTATTGTGCAATGTCTTGTTGGCATTTTACAAATTGATTTAATGTCTCTAGTAGCTCTGAGGAAAATGTTTGGTATTTAGTGATTGATATTTCTAGTGGCAAAAAAATTAATCATGTAGTTATAGCTTCAGATATATATTTGCAGATTTTTTTTCCTGGTGAAAGTTATACAGCTTTTAAAACCTATTTTGGTAAGTATTGGAAAGCTCTAAAATTTCAGTGATCATAAATTGATTTCCGTAGGACCACGGTTCACTAACAATTGTTTGTCAAAGTGACCTGCATCACAGGAAAATCTGAGTCTTGGAAGAGCAGCTGTCAAATATTCTGATTTCTCATTGGTTTAAATGCTATTGCCTAGTCCTGGCTGTCAGTCCTCACAAATTACAGTTGTCATTTCTTGCATTTGAAAATAAATCAGATTGGCATTTTTAAACTATCCTCTGGTAAATGCAATACAACAGTTTAAAACATACAGGCAATTATTAGCTATGAGTATTTCTCACCTAAATTATATATATATGTGATATAGTACATGAATATACCCTTGTATCTGGGTATAATTTATTCATTCAACACTTAAAATTATGGCAGATATAAGATATTATAAGGGCATGATAATTTTATTCATGCAACACTCAAAATTATGGCAGATATGTATAAGATAAATCCCTTTAGATATTTATGAGTGTGTTTACAGGATTTGATAAATCAGTCCCTCTCTCTCTCTCTCCCACACACACACACACACACTTTTAAGAAATATCTTAAGGGTGAAGCAAGATATGTTTTTTACAGAGATACTAAGGACATCTCTATCAAGTTATTCCCTTTCCATGATCCACAGTGCCCAAATATTCATTATGTAAGTTATCCCATGAAATCAGCTTTTTCTCATCAAAACAAGTGTGAATGCAATTAATTTTTGAATGAGAGGCTATTTAATTGACTTCAGGATGGAACCATCTAATGGTAGTGGGTTCTAAAGAAATGAAAAGAAAAAATGCTAAAATGATAGGCAAGGGAAGTAGAAAAGCTAAAGATTTCCACTTTATAATTTTGCCTAAAATAATTTCTGGACATCACTGATGATTATTAAGCTGAGATTCCAGATGAGAACTGAAAGTTATACGGAGGCTAAGATATGTCTATTGTTTCCACTCTATCTGATAGGGATAAAAGTAAAATAATCAGACAGTACAAGTTCCTATAACATTCTCACAAAATATTTCTTCAGAACCAAGAATTTTTCTTGGCCATTTGGCATAAATAAAGAATGATAATTACAGCATCTCTATTAATCTCTTTTGTTAGAAACTTGTTAAATTATGTTGTTGCACAAAACTAAAAGTATTAAATATACAATAGAAAATATGATAATGCACTCCTTTTTGCCCTCATTTCCTTGGGTATACGGTTATTATTCCAAATGATGATCATATGTGAAAGCAGAATGAGAAGTAGATATAACTGATCATTCAGTAGCAAACATGGTTTAATTTTTCCAGCCCCATTTTTTAAGGATTGATTATTGGCATAATAAATCATTTAATTCATCTTGAAACTGATAGATTTTTTTCCGAAGAAAAATGGCTAAATACTGGTGAAGAAGTCATCTGTTTCTATTTAGATTCTGAACAGAGAAGGGTAAAAATAACATACACAAAGAGAAAACTTTCAACTTAGCTACTTGACTGTCATACCCAATCTTACCACATCCAATATTCAGAAAGTTGAAGAGGTTAAACACACACATTTAGTTTGATTTCTTCCATTGTGTGTATGTATTTAAAATATATACTCAGTTATATTTTGGTATTCCACAGAGAAAAGACTTATGTGCTTAAATTCTATCCACATGTATCTTTGACTAGAGAGAATGACCATTCCTTTTTTTTTTTAGAAGGCATTAAATTAGCTTGCTCAGTGAACCCTATTGTTTAAAAATAGGAATTTGACAGACTGAGTATGAATATAGCTTATTAATTGAATCCACATTTATTTCATAAATGAAAAATATTGCCACTAAAAACATTCCTTGTTATCCAAAAAATAAGGTTTAAAAAAACACTTATGAGTAGATTCATGAAAATGTACTCAGTGTTCATGTGTCAAACTGGGAATTAACTATTAATCACCACTTCTAAAAAACTGACCTCCTCATATTTTTATTGGTTATTAAAATTTTCTAGGGTACCAATCATATAATCCTCTTCTCACCATCTCCACTGTTTTTTTTTTCCCCCAAGAAGGAATACATGTAAAAAGCTCAAATAACAAGTCAAATTTTTTTTGAGGCACTGCTCTATTGACAAAATAATTGGAAGCTTTTCTCAACACCTGGATAGGGACCTTTAATTGGGCTTTTAAATCCAGAAAGTTCTTCAGGAATAATTTGATCATTGTGTTAATAAACTTATAAAATATTAACTAGAGTAAGTTATGTATGAATTACAAGTTAAATTTAACAGTACAGGTGTATGAGTTTAGTATTTATTACCAATTCTTCCTCAATAGGGAGTTCGTAATAATTCTCTAGCCTGGAACTGGATGAGCCAATAATTAGTCCTGTGTTCCCAACGGCTCTCTGGTTCTTATGTGGGTGGCAGGAAGTTTACTGACTCTCATTATGTCTAACAGCCAGTATCTGTTCTCAAGATGTTCTTGTTATATACATCATTCATCCTTTCAGGTATTGTACGTTTTTTTTCCCTCTTCATGCACTATGCTGTAATGAGTGTATGTGTTTTCCTCATCCTAGAAGTCAGTTGATTTCATATTCTCCACTGGAGATAGGGTCACTGATGATCACCAGCTGCAGGCCCAGATGACTCATGTAGAAGCTGACCAGAACCCACAGCACTGCTAGTTAGTGTGACCTACAAGTTATCAAATCACTCATAAAACCAGTGCCGGATCATGACCCCTGAGTGGAAGCATTGATTACATGCTGATTTGGTACATGCTATAAAAATGGGGGCTTTTGCCTCAGTTTATCTATCTTTTACACTTGGACTAATACTGTGTCCTCTTCTTCAGTTTGATTGGTTCATATAAAAATTCCTGCATCTTTACCCAATGGGAGGGCCAGTACCTAAGTGGTTGCTGGTTTTGTGGCCAGGGTGAAGACTGTGCTCATTAAGACAGAGACTACATCAGTAATCACTTGAAAAGAATAAATTACCAGGTCTGTGGAGCAAAGAGCACTGCTAGAGGATATGGGATAGACGGCACTGGAGAAAACCAGAGGTGTACTTTATAGAGTACATAGCATATCTTGGTAGAGCCAAGATCCATGCACTGGAAGGGAAAAACAAAAATAAATCTAAAGAGAATATATGTAAAAATGAGAGACAAAGTTATGGAGTCAAAAGTTCAGAGATGGAAAGAACAAATGAAAACCAGGTTTTAAAAGGGGAGGCTCAGCAGTAACAAACCCGACTAGGATCCATGAGGACACGGGTTCCATCCCTGGCCTCACTCAGTGGGTTAAGGATCTGGCATTGCCATGAGCCACGGTGTAGGTCGCAGAATGCAGCTCAGATCTGGTGTGGCTCTGGCTGTGGTGTAGGCTGGTGGTTACAGCTCTAATTAGACCTCTAGGCTGGGAACTTCCATATGCCATGGGGGCAGTCCTAAAATTAAAAAAAAAATTAAAAAAAATTAAAAATAAAAGGCGGAGTGATCTCAAGTTGATTGGTTCATTGACTGACTTTAAGGGCTGAAATTCAGAAGGGGCTTGACTAATTCTGGCTAGCCTCATGTGTCATTAAACATACAGTCCTGACACAAAGGTCTTTTTTCGCCAGTTCCCTTCAATACTCAGGTTCTGGCATTAATTTCTATTCCAGATTTAGCCACCAGGTTGACCAGGACTGCTATGGTATCTGGCCTTACTTCGTGGTATTAAGTGGATTTCTGCTACCCAATTTACCCATTAGAGTGATGGATTTCCTGTCCATGTCTTTGACTGACACATGTGTGCTCCTGGATGCACCATGCCTGCGTTAGCTCACCTAGATGTCCACAGAGTCAGATTTATTTCTCCGGTAGCTAGATGCATTTCTCCAGTCTTTGGCCTCCCTCCTCCAGTTTCTTCCCATCATTATTCAGCCAAGCTGTTCTGTTTTCCACTCACCTTCTGCCTAACAATTGCAGCCCGAGACAAAGCATTACTCTCTCGTCTCTGTTCTCTGACTTCTACTCTAAATCGCTATGGTTCTCTCAAGTGCTACCCATCTCATCCCTCTTTGTTCTGTGCTGTTGATATCATTAAGTTACATATCCTTTCCTTCATCTTCTACAAACTTTTGAACGACCTTCTGCACAGTGAGTAGGGCAACTTTTCTTC
This sequence comes from Catagonus wagneri, assembly GCA_004024745.2. Lineage (NCBI taxonomy): Eukaryota > Metazoa > Chordata > Mammalia > Artiodactyla > Tayassuidae > Catagonus > Catagonus wagneri. The sequence goes on along the minus strand of PVHT020000105.1, from coordinate 2,402,956 downwards.
TCTCATGAAAACTCTGAGAGAAGGGAAAATTCTGGCTTCCTGTCAGAACTCTAAAAGGAACACAGAGATGATATTCTAAGTATTTAGCAAGCAGTACAGCAGAGGCACTGGTCAATCAGAATAATCTCTGGCCATAGTGCTAGAGACCCCTTGCTATGCTGGGCACTAAACCTTTCGTTTTGGGATTGCCAAAAGGGAATTCCTAAAGAGATTGAAACTTCTGAGGCTGAGCAGTTACTTATCAGCCACTATGGAAATGTTTCAATATTTGTACACCCTGTATAGATGTACCTGTGTGCCAGCTTCATAGCAGATCTGCAATAAGACCATTTCCCTGCAAAGAGAAACACTACACTGAATCCCTGGGGGTTTTCTTTGTTTGTTTTCGTTTTTTGCCTTTTTAGGGGCATATCCACAGCATATGGAAGTTCCCAGGCTAGGGATCAAATCAGAGCTGTAGCTGCCAGACTATGCTACAGCCACAGCAATGCCAGATCTGAGTTGAATCTGCGACCTGTACCACAGCTCGTGGCAACACCAGAGCCTTAACAACCTAAGCAAGGCCAGGGATCAAACCCACATCCTCTTGGACACTAGTTCGGTTCATTCATGCTGATCCCCAATGGGAACACCTATTTCTTGACTTTAAACTAAATTTCTATTTTAAAAAGTACCAAGGTGGAAAGGCTGTCAGGAACTCACATGAAAACTTGTATTCCCTTTGAATCAACCTATTTATTCTTCATGAATTACTAATCACAAATCATGTCATAGCTCTTTTATTACAAATTATCTTTTTCTTACTTGATGAAGTTTCAGGGTTAAAGGTATATTTCTAATTTATTCAATATTTACTTAGCGTGTGCCTACTTTATGCCAATCAGTGGGAATGTTGTGGTGAATATGAAAATAATTCTTGCCTACATGGAGCCGATATTCTAACTGGCGGGGGCAGGGGTGGGTGCTTAATGTAAAAGTTTAAATGTCAGAATTGTGCATTATAAAATAATCCACATGTTATATCCATCTTATTGTACATAGTATGCCCTTTAATGTCAAGTTTTGAGGTACCAGATTGCCTCACTGCATGTGCCATGCATGGGTGTGTGTGTGTGTGTAAGTTTGCACATCTACAGAGAAAGAAAAACAGAAATGTCACCTGCTGTGCAGGCATAAAGAGATATAGGATTGGCCTTCTATATGGAAATGCTGAAATAATATTTGCCAAAAAAATAAAGGATTCATAAAATACGGTTAGGTATAAAGGCAGTGTTGTAAGTTCCAAAAAGGCTTCACTATTCCCTAACACATACTAGCAAATGTATGTATTAAGGAAAAGGAAGATCACTGTGAGCAAAAACAAAGGCTGAGAAATATCTGTCCATTCCTCTCCCCTTTGAAGCCCACTTTCTCCCTAGAATCTGAAATTCCTTTGGTAGTGGAAGGAATCATAGCAATATGATTTCCCCCAGGAAGGTTGTCAAAACCAGAATGGAGAAGAGGCATTCTCCTTCTGTTCTCTCATGAGCACCCCAAAAGGCAGCATAGAGAGAAGACTTAGAGGGAGGGAGCCTGGAGGCTAAGAGTCCCAACAGTTTAGTTTTGGATTTCATGTGCTGTGCTGGCAGGTGAGGGGGATCTATCCTCAAAACAGTGTTTCATTGTTACCACAATAAGCATTCTCTCTTTTCCAAAGAACCTGATGGGGTGCCTGACTGTTAAGTGCTAGGAGATTAGGTATCTTATGCACTAAATCGACTAGTTAGATAAATACAGAATTCTCAGTTTTCAGAGTATGTATATTTTTAAAATATATATTTAATGAAAGAAGTCAGCATGAGAGTTGGTATTTCCCCCCAAATATTGAACAGAATGAAACCACGGGGTCATAAAAACAAACCCATCTGAATCTTCTGCCAGTTTTTCAGAGGTGAGAGGGAGAACAACAATGAATGAGTTACAGATGGCATAAATGTAACAGTTTCTGTAGGTGATCACACCCCTGCCATCTTTACTCTTTGCATCTCATCATGTCAGTCATGATTGACTGCTTCAGTCTCTAGATGGAAGGCAGAATCCTGGGAATTGTGCTTACAGTGCAAATGCATTTCCCTCTCTTGATCAGCACTTCTGTTACTCTGCATATACACACACAGAGAGCAGTCAGATTTTTCACATCTTTTTCAGGGACAGAGTTGAGCAAATAAATAACAAAGTGCCACTTAAAAAATCTGAAAGACACCACCTAAAATTAAGAATTGTATGAAGAGAGAAAGTTGTATATTTTAACAATTTTGAGACATGAACTTGACATTTATCTGTGCAAAAACACACATGGAAAATGTGATGAGAGTAACAGGTCAAGAGTTCTAACATCAGTGCGAACAATGAACTATGTATGTCACACCTACAAACTTTCTACATCAGAATGGTTCCAGAGGTCTAAAGAATATTTATAGAAACAAAGTAACATTCATGAGAGAAGTTATTTTGTTCATAATCATGTAAGTGTTGATTCAAATACATTAAGAATTTCATATTACAATGCTTCGTAAATAATGTTCTAATTCTCATACAACTTTGGTTTATTATAGAAAAGTGTTTAGTTCTCTGGAATCTCAGCAACAACATAGATTTTCATAGCTTGGTGGCTTTTCAATCTAACTATATAACATTTAAAGTCAGGCCTAGCGTTACGGAAGAAGCTCTTTGGAAAACCACCTAAAGAGGGCTTGAAATCCCCAGGCACAGCCTAGTGTTTAAAGCTGGAAGGCAGTTTGTGATAAAGCAGCAAAGGTCAACTTTTGATTTATTTATTTTTAATTAACTAATTAACTAATCTATTCATTTGTTTTGGTTGGGCATTGGGGTTTCTGCCTGACAGAGAGCATTGTCCTCAGGAAATTCTACTCTTGCCCACTAAGAAAAGAGAATGGAAGAGTCAGAAAAATGTATGAATGATCTGTTTAATGTTTCTAATGTGAAACGCTGTGAAGGTGTAACATATCTTCTCAGAACTCTAATTACAAAGGAAAATTCTCCACTGCTGTCTGATGTACCATCCCATTATTTGGTTTTAGAACATAAAATGAGCCTCCAGGCAAGGTATCAGAGAGCTCACATAACACACACCTAATTTTCTCCAGCCTAAAGCAAACAGAAAAAAAATAAAAGGAAAGAAGGAAGCAAGGAAGGAAAGAAGGGAGGGAGGGAGGAAGGAAGGTCAGTCTTACTGTTATATGTTGTTTGCTTTTGTTAGATGTTTCCTTCTTTCTTTCCAAAATATATGAAACTTTGGGAGTTGCATGTGCCAAACGTTTGTCAGGCAATGTGATCCTAATCATATAGCTATTACCTTAACAAAATTCCAATCATTGGTGTTAACAGCAGGTTATCTGCCTTTGGTCTAGAGATTTGGATCTGCACTGTATTATTAACTTTTATGGCATATAATGGAAAATTTTAAATTCATAGATTAATTATTCTGTTATTTGAAATTTCATTATAGGATATCTGTATCTATACATGTGATCTCATATAATCTTTACCCTATCCATTTTATAGTAAACAATGTGATCTTTCTCCTTCAAACTCTATTGTCAACTTAATAGGAAAGCACTGCTTTGGTGATCAAAAATTTTCCTAAAAAATTGGATGCAAAATTTGCTCAGTGGAGTATTATATTCTGACTCTTCAGTTGACTATACACAAGGATTTTGATTCATTTTATTCCTTACTTCAATTTGACCTGGTTGGAGTTCATTTTTATGCCAACTACCTTCAGGAAAAGAAAAAAGTATAGTAAAAATCATTAATCATGGCATTTCATTGCTCATTTTCTGAATTGAGAGCAAAAATTAAGCAAATAGAATACCTGTTCTATTTCCCTGAATATAATCAACAGTAACCACTTCAAATGACTGTTTAAAGAGTTTTAAGAAATGAATTAATTTCAAAAAGTTTTATCTTTGACTTTTTAGGGTGATATTTTAGCAGGTTTTAAAGCCAATTGCATTTTCTTCTATAGTTGTTGCATTTCTATTTGTAGCACTGGTAAGGGATACAAAATGCTTTTTTCTGCTGTTGTTGAAATTGATTTCAAGATGGCTGATTGGTATTTTCAAACTAAAGAGGACTTAGTCATATTTATGTTTGGCTCAATGTGTCATCTTTATCCACATAAATCTGAAGCAGATGTGTGTATACGGCTACTGTGGAGAAGGCAAGATTTAGTTCAGTAAACAACTTGAAATGTGATATTTCGACATTTACTAACAATAAGAATCACTGTTTAAAATCATCTCGTTTTTTTTTTATCTCAGTTTAGTGGGATTATATTAATTTAGAGCATTCAAATATTATCTCAGTTTGTTCTTATATTTATGCTGGCTCACATAGGGGAGAGTAAGGGGGTGGGTAATAAAACTGTACTTTTTGTTCTTTCAAAATGCTGAGAAAATATAGTCTTGTGTTAAGAAACATTTTAATATAAAACTACTGGATAATTAGGAGGGATATGTGGCAGTAAAGATATTTTAGCTCTTACATTTTTTATCACATTGGGGCTATTTTTTTTCTTTTCCACTTTTATTATTAACCTTTTTATAGAAAATTGGCTTACCAAGAATTTATGAATTAATAAGTCTATTATAATGATGAATGATAATTACCATTTAAATCCTGACTCATTCATCAGCTTGTTCACTGCATGTCAGGTGACATAAGACTGTATGATTACTTGTCTGGTGAGTATTTTTCAACTGATTGTTATACTTCCTTGAACTTTAGATCCTCATACCATATTTTTAAAAGTATGATAAAATACAGTTAAGTAGTTTGACGAAGAAATTATCAGCCCTGCTATAAATAACAGAAGAAGAAGTGACTTCAATGTTTTTAGAAGATTGTTCTTAAGTTCAAGTGACAAATGTAGAGTACCCAACTGGGTCAAATGAAAGTTCATATACAGACAGTTTCAAGAGCTGCCAGATTGGTAATATTATAGTAGCTAAACTAGTCACCATTCAATGTCAAGGGGGAAATTTTTGGCTTTCAATACATCAAAAATCTTAGGGATATAAATCAGTAGTCTCTATGCTCTTCCCCACAGAGAGGTGCCTTGCCTTCAAAACCATGTGCATACTTGCCAACAGTTTAAACAGACACAATGAAATTAGATAGACCTAAGGGAACAGATATGGGGCTGCTTGGAGTTTTCATTATGAGAATCAAAGCAGCAGAGAATTTCTACATTTACCAATTGCATGTGGTTTTCACTCACTGGGCGGTAGTCAATCAAGGGATTTTGAAATTACAAACATTTTGTTAAAATGTAAATTATCCCTCCTTCTTCACCCCCCACCGACAATGTATGGACATTTAAAGCACGTGAATATATACTGGCTGTTCCACTTCAGGTTCAAATTAAACTTCTTGTGAGAATAGCACTGAAACTGAAAAGAAGATAGCATTTGGGATTCCTAGGTTGACTTTGCCTCTTCCTCAAAGCCTCCTATAACAAGAAGGGATGTCTAGTGATATTAGCGATTGTGTGCTCACCAAATAAGGATGTGTTAAATTGAAGTATGTAATTTTGGTACTAAAGATCAGAACTCTCTTAAAACACACATTTTTACAAACCCAGCAATCATTCAAAACATTGAGAATCTTCCCCAAACTGTCTTCACTTTAAATCCCTTCTTCAAAGGATTATTTTATTTTATTTTTTTTTTTTGCCTTTTGTCATTTTAGGGCCACATTCGCGGCATGTGGAGGTTCCCAGGCTAAGGGTCTAATCAGAGCCGCAGCCACAGCAACGCAGGATCCGAGCCACGTCTGCAACCTACACCACAGCTCACGGCAACTCCGGATTGTTAACCCACTGAAGAAGGCCAGGGATCGAACCCGCAACCTCATGGTTCCTAGTCGGATTCGTTAACCACTGAGCCACGACGGGAACTCCAAAGGATTATTTTCAATCTGTTTCACAATCCAAAACTTTCTGTATTCAGACAAATTGAGTGTTTGTACATACTCTTCCACTTCAAAGACATTCAAACCATAAATTTTAGGGAAAAAAGAAACTAATTAAACACCATAATCTAAAGCAGCGGTTCTCAAATTTTGCTGTGTATCGGAACCACCTGGAGAACTCATGAAAGACTGAATTACTGAATCCACCCTCTAGAGATTCTGATAAGGTAGGTACAGTGGAGGCCTTGACAATGTATATTTTTAACGAATTCCCAGGTTATCAGTTTCCTATTGCAAATATAACAAATCAGCACAAACTTAGTGGTTTAACACAACACCGATTCATTATCTTATAGTTTTGGAGGTCAGAAATTTGAAATTGAGTCTCAATGGGCTAAAATCAAAGTGTTGGCAGAATTGCCTGGGAGGGGGATATCTATTTCCTTACCTTTTCCAGTTCCTAAAAGCTATCAGTATTCCTTGGTTTATGGCTCCTTTCTCCATCTTCAAAGCCAGCAAAGCTTTCAGCAATGACCCTTTCTCTGACTCCCACTTTAGTCCTTACACACTTTCTCCGACTTCAGCTCTTCAGCCTCCTCTTATAAGGACCCTTGTGTTTGCATTGGGCCCACTTAGATTATTCAGGCTATTGTACTCATCTCAAGATTTTTAACTTATTTACACCTTCAAAGTCTCTTTGGTTATGTAAAATAACATTCACCAGTTCTGGGGATTAGGACATCTTTGGGAGGCCATCAGTCAGCTGATCATACTGATGTGGGTACTAATACTGCCTGTACTTTGAAAATTACTGAATTAAAAGGTGGAATAACTAATCAATAATATCTGTTTTTACTTCAAAATAGCCTGAGAATGACCAAATCAGTTTTCAGTTTTGCCTAAATTTTATAATTCGGTGTCTGTCCTTCCTTCCTTCCTTCCTTCTTCCTTCCTTTTTGGTGATGTTTCTACGAATCAGTGTAAACCATGGTTCTCAAGCTTTGACTTCTCATTGAAATCAACTGCAGAGCGTAAAAACAAAAACAAAAATAAAACAGCCTGAACTCCAGAGCCCAGACCACCCCCAGATCAAGTAATTCAGAAATACTGGGGAAGTGACTTAGTCATAAGTATTTTTTTAAACTCCACCATTTATTCCATTGTGCAGTCAAGTTCGAAATCTAACAATATATGTACGTACCAAGGGCCCACACATTTGATTCCCAAAGTCAGTTCTAATCATTGTGAAATGTATGTGAAATTAAAGGATACAAGAGACAAAGTTCTTCATTTTGAAACATAACTATACCATACCTAGGGTGAAAAATATCCTCCTACTGTATCTTGTGATTCCATGTTTAGTCTGGTTTAGCCTATGGGATAAGCACAATATGTAGTGATATTTTTAGCCTCTTCTTTTAAAGATGAGAACAATGAAGTTTATGAAGATGCACTGCAGTTAATAAATCACTTAATTCAAATTTCATCTCAAGTCTTTTGCCTCCAAAGCTTTTCTAATACCACTATTTTTTTAAAAAGCTCAAAAATTATTCTAGATGTTGCAAACTTGAATAATACAGGTGTATTTAAGGAACTGAACACGATGAGTAAGACAATAGAGAGTGGTGGGGAAAGCAGAGAGGCCAGGAGCACCATGCATAGAGACAGACAAAAATGTTGTTTTTAAAACACCAAGGCCAAACAAAACACATGTCAGAGCCAGATTCAGATAACCTGCTCCTAGTTTGCTAATTCTGATACACAAGTTTTCCACTTAAGTGGCAGTTTCCCAGCTCTTTACTCTTCAGTGATTTATTAATGTTTTCCACATATAGCTATAAGCTTTTGGGGTGTAACTGACAATAATAGCCTCCTTGAGTTTGCTCCTTCTTTTTCAGTCTGAAATGTACAGATTTGGTCCACATGAACCAAGTGTGATTGGGATTGCGTGTCAGCTCTCCAACAGTAGCCAGTCATGGCAGTGCCATCACAAAGCGTGGATTTCCAGAACTGAATTCACTTTTTAAAACTAGAAATTCATAGAGTATTTTATTGTTTGCCAGGCCTCAAACTAGGACCAGACCTGATATGTTTCTTCTTTCCACTATCCATATTTACTTAGGGAATTTAGTGTGTCTGACTAGAATCATTTTTCCATACATATTACAGCAACAATGGGCTCTTTAGTACCAACTAAATGAACCTTGAAAAACTGTTATATGAAAGTCAAGTGTTACAAAGGTAGAACTGACTTTTCTAACGTGGCTGTTGAAATCACTCTCAGTTATTTGTAGTTAGAACAGTAGGATTTACTATGCCTACATGCAGATTTCGCCAATGTCCAAAAAAAAAGAGAGGATTACAGCCTGCCTCCATAATGAGGTTTCTCTAAATGTCCATAGATTTATTTTTCTGTATTATATTATTTAGAAAGTATGTATAAAGCTGACAATGTGCAGGACTCTACAGTTGCTCATTTCCTTTTATTTCAGTATGTGTACAGGTTTAGCAGAGAACCAAGAAAGTAACATATTTCAAGTCATTTTGGAAGAAACCACTAGCAAGAATCTTTTCCTGTAGTAGTGGGATCTTTGCATGTAGTGGATTGAAACTCATGTACTCACATTCTTCATAGAGCTGGGGTGTCTGCTGAGTTCTAGCCATGAGCAATGGATCAAAAAAAAAATATATATATATATAACACCAAACAGAAGTTGTGTCTCAACACAAGAAGAGCAGAAAAGGAAGCATTTAGAGGCCTCATGTTGCCAAGGCAATTGAGTGATGGGTAACATTTTGGAGATTACTCTAGGTCTTCTAGACCATCACGCACATCTCCCCTGGATCAGTCTTCCTGCAACACCTCCATTATGTCACTCTCCCATGCCACTGGGCTTCCCAGTTCCAAATTCTATCATTTAATCTCCCTGTTTGAGTGCTGAAGTCTCTCTGTAACGTTTCCACTGCACTTATGCAAACTTTTCCTTATTATTCCTCAACATGTTCTGTTGATTTTAAACCAATCATGTTTCAGCTAGTCTCCATTCTACAAATGCATTAGGCTCCATGCTTTCTCTCTACTTTCACTCCCATGATCCCCCAGGGTTTAAATGCTATACCCGCACTTCCTCCAAACTCTATACACCTGGCATCAGGAATAAAGACATGGATTTAACTTATTTCTGAAGTCCTATATAACATTACAATCTGCAATTCAGAACTTATTTTCAACTTGTTTCAGGTTTATATTACTCCTCAACTCCCGAAAACCAGGTTGTCAATTTTATGAACACACAACTCAGTGCTGTATAGTCCAATTTTCAACATCTCTGTAACAATGCACAGCTATTCCCCAGAGCTTTTGCCCTTCCTCCCGATTTGTAAACCTTTAAAATAGCTTCCTTCTTCCAAGACAGAAAATAGTTAATCCCTTAACCCTGCCTTTTTTTTCTCTTTAAGTGCCTGGAGGTTCACTACAGAACTCTTTTGGATTTACTGATGATTCTCATCCCTTTTAATTTATGTTCTACCTTGATGCCATGGTTAACTTTCTAAAACAGGTATCTAATTATACCATCTTTCTCAATCTGTACCCCTTTCAACATTGTAACTGTCTCTTCCATAATTCCAAAGTTACATGCTTCAGAGACACAGAACTTCTTGCAGTCCACCCTGCCATGTCCTGCCATACCCATGGGCTTTTATATATGCTGCTGACTTTTCTGAAATGCCCTTTGCCTTGTGGTCTGTCTGATCAACTTTGGAGTCAGTCCTTAGCACTTCCAAAAAGAGATCATCTCTCTTTCCATTATATTCCTTGGTCCTTTGACATATTTCACATCCTGGGCTAATCAAAACTGCAATATAATAACTTATGTAGCCATCCATCTGCTACCCCACACTATCAGTTCTCTGTGACAGAAACAGCTGCTCTTAACCAGAATCAAAAGCCAATGGAACAAGATTTTTCTCTACTGATTGAAAGCAGAAAGAAGGGTTTAGCCAGTGGGAAAGATGTAGAAAAACCTGATATCTATGGGTATCCTATAAAATATGGTATTAAAATGGACAGGAAATGGAACTACTTTATTTGGCTTATGTCAAGAATGTGAGAAAAATTGGAAAACAAATGGGGATTTGAGAATGATGAAGATTAAGGACTTTGCTGCTAAATAGAAACAGACTGTCAGGGCTCTTGGCTCAGAATTGCAGCCAGCCCTCATTAGAAAAGTTTAGGCCCTGCCAATGAGGGCTGGATGGTAGCCTGTTTCCCTAAAAACTATTTGCTTATTTAAGGGATTTAGGCCCAGTGCACCCAGGACCTGAAAATATCAGTTCAGAGAAAACTTCCAGATTATTCCTCAAAACAACCTAAAGTTTTAGAGTTTGCCCAGCAAGCAAGCATAGGATGAAATACAAGCGGCAGTAATGACTGGAACTGATGTTGTCATAAGACATGTATTTACTCTATGCATATTGACTGAGTGTCCAGAGTGTGCCAGATCCTGTGCTGGGCGACAAGGATGAGTTTACAAAGATGCCACCAACTGAGACCCTTCCTTCAATAAACTCTCAGTCTAATGGGAGAAACATATGCAAACAACTGACTTCTCCTATGGCGGAATACATGAATAAGCTAGAGTGGTACTAAAGAAAGAGAAGGAAGGTCAAGTGGCTCAGGAGCTGATGTTCGCTGAAATAGCATTGTGGTGTAGGGGACGGTGTGTTACAGAAGGTTTTGAAATATCAGTGAGCTAGAGACTGACTGGGGGTGAGTGAAAAAAATGTCATGGTTAATGAGGCCCTCAGATTTCTAACCTAATTTGTAGATACACACTTTTATTTTTACTGTTTTAAATATTCTCATCTCCACTTTGCAGGCACCAACTCATTTGAATTTTAAAAGGAGAGAGGGAGAGAAATAGACAGTCCTTAAGGAAACCGAGTGTAAACTATGTGTTGAAGATAGAAAAGAAGACTTCTGTTATGTTACTTATTTACACATAATAAATACCATGAACTTATCCATTGAAAAAACCCAATGGATAATTCATGCTGGGTGCTTCACTCTTATTCTCAGGACACAGGTCTTAAAAGAGAGAATTTTTTTTTTAAGCACCTGTGTGTATTTGTGAATGACAGTTTTGCCAGAGCGAATATTGCCAGAGTAATAGTTCCCTGAGGGGAAAAAATAAAAAAAAAAAAAGAGAGTTTTTTTAAGTCAGCCAAAAGTTAGAAACTGGCAAAGTGCATGACCAGCAAACAGATTAATCTTTTGGGCATCAATGATAATTCAGATATTCATTCATAAATTTCCATTCAATGCAACATTACTTTGCTTGGAAAGAATTAACAAAGAGATTTATGTGGGAACTAGCTGATATACTTAAAATGTAGTTCAACAAATGTTGGTTACTAATGTTGATGATTCCTGCTCCCACCAATTGCTGACCCATTCAGTTATAAACTACAGGTTTTAATTTCCAGAGCTGTCAATCTGACACATTTTAATCAAAAATCATATAAGGAGTTTCGAGCACACACACACACAGAGAAAAACCCTTTTCATTCCATTCCATTGCTCATTTATCTACAATTTATTATCATGGCATATGGTGTTTTACCTCACTTATAGAATAAATATGATGGTAGGAGAAAGAAAAAAATTAAAATATGTGGAAAACTGCCATATTAAAGGAGAAAATATTGATGGTGATTGGATAAGCTTCCCTTTACTATCTGCAGGAGCCTTTTCCACATAGGAGGAAGGCTTAGAAAGGACTATGGATCTTCAGGCTTAAAGGAAAAAAAAATGGGACCAGAAACTATCTGCAAAAGAAAGTTGCTACCAATAACTTTTATGCTTTCCCTTTTGCTGTATCATATCTACTTAGGTTTAACAGCTCATAAACTGAAGCCAACTTTCTGAATGATCATTTAATTCTTGAAAAGTAACCATAAACTAAGGGGGAAAAAATACTGAGATATTAATCCTGGCAGCCGGCAGCAATTCTAGGCCCAAAAGCTTAATGGGGCTGAGCTGAATGGGACATAACAAGATGACTATCCTAACAAAATACAGTCCATGTCCTCCGATGGATGAGGAATGTTCCTTCCGCATTCGTGTTTGAACATGGGAGAACATAAAGTGCCAGTTAAACTGAGTAATGTTGCATAACTAAATTACAGGGGTTTTGTTCAGTTCTCCAGTAGAGGATAAAAATCCTCAAACCTGTAAGTATTGTTTTAATCAAGGGTCTGAATAAGCAGCCCCTCATAGTCCTGCAATATCTAAGTTAATAGAAATGTCTTCTTTAGAATTCTCACCCCTATAAAACTACATTTACAAAAGCTATATATACAGGAAAGTTACATAAAGGAAATGAGCACATATTTGGCTTTTTGAGGTGTCCTTTTAATTTTTGGAAATCTCTCTTGAAAAAAGGAATTATTTGCCATTTGACTTTAAACAATTACTTCTAAATTTTGTAAATGTCGATCTTTCACATTGCTACTGCACCCGCATAATACTTGGGTTTTGAATGGAGCTAAACAATTTATATGATGCATGATATAGCCTTGGAGAGCTTTTATTTGTTTTATTGGGTAATTTGTATTCAGTATGGAGGAGGTGATCTAAAGCTTTGCATTGAGCGATTGCACAGGAGGCCCAGGCACATGGAAAATTCTACACTTTATTTCACTGGGGTGAATCTACCATGACCCGGAAGGCTCACCTATAGATAAGATGGTTTGGCCTCAATAACACTTTGAATCTTTACACTCTCTGGGGTTTTGCACACTCCTTTAGATTCAGGTCTTTGTCATTAATGAGAGGCGCATGAGTGGATCCCTGAATGGCACTTTGGAGAGTGATGGGACAAGTTTTTAACAAGCTAACCCTTCTGGCTATAACATGAAAGGGAACCGTGTGTTTAAGATAGGATGGCAATAAAAGGCAGAGGTAATTTGCACTGCTAAAGAAATAATTATTAGTTCCACATGGCTTTCCATGTGGTAGGTGGAAGAGAGCAGAAAGAGAATGCTGGAGTTTAGGAAATCATTGTTTATTTTTCTTACAGATAATGTATTATTTTGGGGGGACCTTTTAAAAAGTTGAAAGATTTCCCCAGCGGGTCCTATTAAGGTGCTTCAGAAAGAAATATCAACAGATTTTTCTCTTGCTCATATTGACTGCCTATTTTAGAAGAGCTTTGATGCTTTTAGTCTGACAAATTATCTGTCTGTAACTTACCAAAGACACCCTCCCTACAAATGGGAGTGAGTATGAAGTGGGAGTGTGGTGAGAAGAGGGGAGCTGGAGGCCAAGGGACAAAGCACTCCATTTTGTCTTACACATACTGTCTTATTTTATTCTATACAGTGCTCTCTACGTTTTCGTATGTTCAAAACCTGAGATTCTGAGGTTAAATTTTTTTTCCAATGTCACATAATTAGTTAGAGACAAAGCTGGGGCCGAACTGGACAATGCACTTCTGCTGTTAAATCTTGGTGCATTTGCCATGACCCTCCACTGCCTGACTTCCACACGCCCACATGCTTTTCCCAACAGCAATTTGTTACTTCAGCTATAACTAGGATGAAATGTAACTTCGATATACATTCAGAAACTACACAGTCATCACATAGAAAGTACACAAAATAATAACACTTTTAGGTATTTTAGATTAGAATGCAAAGATTTACCATTCAAATTTATAACTATGTTTATTGGAAGTTTTGCTTTTTGCAGAAAGGGTGTTCAAGAATAGTGGGGTCATGATTTCTTATGTAATCCAACTCATGTCAAAAAAGCTATATGCACTTTTTGGCTTTAAAATATTAAGTAGACTGCTAATGAAAAACATAATTATGCTTATTGGTACTTTAAAAGAAATATGGCTGGTTAATTAATCAAAATGTTGAAAATTTTTAACTTCCACACATTACCAAATAAATACAAAAGAAAACAAAGTTGCAGGACTCCCCTTTCCATTTATTTTATCTCTCCTTGTATCTGTAAATTTGTTCAATGCAGTGAGCTCCTGCTCTTCATGTAAATGAAAAGAGAAGAAGCTAAACTATTGGCTGGAGGGAAAAAGGCAAGAAGTTACGAAAATACTCTCCTTACTCGGCTGGTCCTCTGATGCTGGCAAGTGATTAAAGCTTCATTAAAACTTGACCTTTCTTTCAGCAGCCGTTTTCTATGCTTTAAAGACCTATGCCCAGGCTAGCTTTCTCTCGCCTGCAAAACCAAGTCAACAGGCATACACTTGTCTGCATCTGAGGACCTGCTTCGCTTACTAGCCCAGGAAGATAGCCTTGCCTCCAGGCTCAAGAAGTGTGACCAACCCAATGACTCTAGCCTAAAACCACCTTGTCTTTCTCTCACGTGATCCTGTCCAATTCCCACAGCAAACTTCCAGAGCAAAGCCCCCTCTTCAATATCCAGCTGATTTCTCAAACTTGAGATTCCTCAGGAAGCATCAGACTCTAGGCCCCTGAATCCTCCAACAGAACAGGGCACGATCTGGTAATCTGGGTTTCCCACTTGTAGCATACAAATTTATTTGACAGAATGTAAAACGAGAGGCAGGTGCCTCAGCCCCACCTTACCTGGAAAACGTGTCCAATACACAGCAAACTAGCAGCTCCCTCCCCAAATCAAAATCCATTTAACAGTCTTCTCTCCATCTACCCTCTTCACTTTCTTTTTTCTTTATGTGTTAATCAGATTTAGGAGCCATTTAAGCATGTCTTGGCAACTTTTTGCTACTCTAGCAGAGTTATATGAATTGTACATCACTGACATTTATCATTTTAGAGCATTGACCCACATTTTGCCTTTAATATCATGTTATAAATATAATATTCGCTGCTTTTGAGAGTGTAGTGACATGTGCTTCTCAAAAATTATTGACATGAATTTAACAAAATTCTTTGAAAAACATTTTGGCAGTATCTTTCATGCAATTTCTAATGGACAGATTCTTTGATGTCATAATTCTATTTCTGAGAATCCATTCTAAGTATATAATCTTGAATGCAAAAAAAGATCTGCACATAAAATCTACCTTTAAAAATATACCAGAAATGAGCAAAATGGGAATAGTAAGTAGGTGATTAAATAAGGTAGTGGAAACCCAGGCAATGAAATACTATACAGGCAGTAAAATATTTTCGAAATGTCTACAGTAATATGTAAAAGCAATGAAAATTCAATGGAAAATGTAAAAGGCTGTAAATTTCTACCTATAATACAATAGTAATAATGTTGAAACATTTTTAAAAGAATCCTCCAGATATCTATGTGTATATTTTTGACAGTTTGAAATGGTACCAAAGCATTAGTGGTGACTATTAATGGATATTAGGAGATTAGGAAAGTTTTCCAACTCTCCTATGTATTTTTAAGATTTCATAGTCTAAGCATATATTTCGTTTAAATACTAAAATCAATAGCCAGAAAAAATATGGAAAGCATTAAAATTGAAAATAATAACCATGGTACCTTTCATCCCTGGAATATATAATCTAAAATATTTCTTCTTCTTTTTTTAACATCAAATGGGATCCTAAATATCTTGTAGGCTTTGCATCCAAAATGTCTTTAGCCCTGTTCTTCCTTTCCTGGGCCCTTAGCCACTGCTCTTATTTGTGTCCCTTTACTCTTTCCACCTCAACAATTGTAACAGTTTCTCTCTCTCCTATTTTTTTTTTTTTTTTGCCACAGCATGTTGTAGTTTGATATGCAATCTCAGTCCCCAGAGCAGGGATTGAACCTGGGCTGCAGTGATGAAAGCACCAAATTATGACCACTAGACCACCAAGAATTCCCCATTTTACCAGATTCTTAATCAGCTTCCCTGATTTGAGGCATTTCTCCGACCTCAGCTCAAATCCTTTCTTGTTTGTGACTTACAGGCAGATTACCTCCCACCACTGAGCATCAGATTCACTCATCTGTAATAATGAACTTTTTACAACGTTCTAAAGAGTACATAAACAGGGATAATATATATAAGTACTTGGCAAATAGTAACTTTTCAACAAATGGTGACTCTCATTATAATATCAATTGTCACTCTCTTATACTTCTAATGCTACTACATCGTGAACTTTAAATACAGATTCTCCACAGAACCATTTAAGACCCTACACAATATGACCTCAAACACCTCTTCCACTTTATTTCACAAAATTCTACCATCAGCTTCAACCAAGATGAAGTTGCTTCTGTTTCCTGGACTTGCCTCTTTGCGCCTCCCCACGGGCACCCTCACTTAGTTTATTCCCATAGCTCACCTTATCCCTTCACCTTCTATTCCTTCCTGCCTGTATCCCATCTTTCGGAAATGCCTTATCTTATCTGAAAACTTTCTGGACCCCACAACCAAATTAGACTGCTTTCTTCTCCGAAATTCCATAATACTAATATCCTTAGTGACATATAACCTTCAGGTCAGCATCCTGGTTGGATAACTCTGATAACCAGGACTTAGCTTAAAAAGCAAACTTCTCAGAGAGGCTTTGTCTGATTACGCAATCTAAAGGCTCTAGGGCTTTATCACATTTCCCTATATTTCTCGTTACTTAGCTCTTCCTCTTTCTTTTTTCAACCTCTCCTCTCATAGATTTTTTTTTTTTTACTTTTCAAAGACAGGACTGTTTTCCCTAACAGCTGTTAGTACCGTGTCTTTTAAACAATAAATGCACAATAAATGTGTAAAACTGTATTACAAACTGAAAAAAAATCACTACACTAGACATGGTAGGAAGATCTTGATTTGGAAATTGTTGCTAAAATCTTTCAGTTATCCTCTCTACATCAACATACACACAGAGAACATTCTGAAACTCATATTCATTCTTACAGGATCACACACACCTATGGGTTCTTGGTCCCTGCCATCATTTACATAATGTTCAGTGAGCAGGCACAGTAGACACCAATTATAGGAAACCTTGGAAATGGTCTACTTGGAGATCCCAGTGGAAGACATGATCTGTCGTATTCAAGATGTACAGAAATGACAATGGGAAGAGACGGAGAAAAAATAGTGACGTGAAATGTTAAGGGTGGACCTTTGGGAACAATAATGCATTCAGTGTAGATCACTTGATAGTGCAGTTTAGTAAAGTCTGACCAAAAATTCAAACCAAGGAAACGTTAGAAAAAAAAATTGAAATTCAAAATATGAAGGAAAGCAATCATGCAGATCTGCAAAACTATAGCTTTCCTCAGCAGCAATTTTGTTGTTGATTTTAGATTTCTGAGGAAAAAAACACAGTTTGGGATTTTTTAGTATTTTCTTTGAAAGATAAAGAGAGAGAGAGAGAGAGAGAGAAAACAGTATAATAACGTTAATTCAAAAACGAACAATAAAAATAGTTGTGTAATGTCTCTTTTAAATTAATCAAGATTAAACTAGGGAAAAGGAAACTGTCTTTCACAGTCAGAGTATTCTCCTCTCAAACCTTTTTAAAAATGCTTCTGAGTAAATTAAGATGTTCACTCCTTCCTGGCTCCTCACCACAGCCCCTTGGTGTTCTCAGAAACCTTGAACACCTGTTATGTCTCCCTCTGCCTTTACTCTCTGCTGCCCTTTAGACTTCTCCCATCAGAAGTTTAAACATGTCCAGCATTTCCCACTACAATCCCTTCTCCTGACCCATTTAACTTCTTACTTCAATTTCTCTTTCCCACTTGCAACAAAATTCTTACAAAATCGTGTATATCTGCTTCCTTCACTGTTCTCACCTCTCACTTTCCAACTTTCTTTATATTATTTAATATTACATATTATTGAATATTTATACAGTTACCTCTATGGTAGGCTAAGAAATATCCCCTACCAAAGATGTCCATGTCCTAACTCTGGGATCCTGTGAATATGTTACCTTAGATGGCACAAGGGACTTTGCCAATGCGATGAAATAAACTTTTTTGAGATGAGGGGAGTAGCCTGGGGTATCCAGGTGGGCCAAATGATGTATCATAAGTGTCCTTACAAAAGGAAGGCAGAGGGAGAAACTACTACAGGACAGTAATAAGAGAAAGGATGATGTAAGCAAGAGGTTGGAGTAATGTGAGGGACCGTCATAAGCCAAAAAATGTACCCTTTCTCTAGATGCTAGAAACGGCACAAAAACATATTCCTCCCCCAACAAACTTTCAGAAAGAATCGATCCACTGACACCTTCATTTTAACCCAGTGAAATGTATGTCAAATTTCTGGTCTCCAGAATTGAAAAATAATTAATCTATACCGCTCTATGCCATCGTGTTTGATAATTTTGTGACCTCAATAAAAAGAAATACAGCCCCATGAACTACATCACATGTTGGACGATTTTCAGTATTCCTTCACATTTGACTCTTTGGTAGCAACTTTCTTAGCTCCTTAGTTCCCAGTGGATTCTTGTAGATCTTTGACTCAGTTTCCTCAAATATGACCTTATACCTTGACTTCTAAGTGATGATAATGTCTAAATATACTTAGGAAAATTGACTTCTCTCTTTATATATATTTTTTTTGCTATTTGACAACTTTATAGTAGTATAAATGAAATATAAATTGCACATATTAAAAGCATATTTGTTTTGACATGCATACACACCCATGAAACCACCACCATAATCAAGATAATAAACATATATACATACCCTCAAAGTTTCCTTTTATCCTTTTCTTCTCACAGATTTATGCTGCATTTGTCTTGCTCCCTGATGTATTCCAGGCACACATCAGAGAGAGGTGCATAGTGGCACTCAAAATAAATTTGACAAATTAATTAATGATCAAAAGATGTTCATCAAAGTGTTATGTACAGAAGGAAACACTGGAAACAATTTGTGTTCTTTTGATTGCAAATTTTATAAAACGATGCAAAACTATGCACCAATGAAAACTAGGCCTTCTGAGAACAATGAATTATATTTAAACATACTTAAGTAGAAAAGCAAGAATTAAAAGGATTTATAAAATATTATTCTGACTGTATATATTTGAACACATTTCATGCATAATTAAGAAGGATAATAGGCATTGACACAAAACTTTAGCGGTGGAAAAATGGTGATTTTAATTTTCTTCTTTGTGCTTCTCTGAGACTTTCAAAGACCATGTGTTACAAATGGTTGAATGAGACCTTTCCTGTGCCTTGGAATTTTGGCTAAAGTCCCATGCTGAGGACCACAAGTAGTATTTCCATATTCCAAACAGAACAGCCAAAAAGCTGTCAGATACCTTACTCTCGAGTTTTCTAAGAGGTACTCAAATTGGTCTTTAGCTGTCTTCCTCACCATTCCATCCAGCCTACAAAACAGAAGTTATAATTTTGTTGAAAAGGAAAGCTGGCTGAAACTGTGGGGTCCTAGAATATTTTCCACACCATTTCAGATCTAGGAGAAAGGCAGGGGATACAATTCCTTCAAGTGATTTTTCTTCTCCAAAAAGAAACAGTCATAGAAATTAAGGATGGCAACTAGAAGGGGAAGCTGACATTATTAGCTCTGGCTGATGCTTGTGGAGTTGCATTTTTTACAGGCTCACCCATGCTTCCACCTGAGTGGAATATGGTAAGAAAGGTCTTAGGAGATACAACTTGTATCCTTTGAAATTTGGGAGCTTCTGTCCCAGAGTCCTCTCAAGGCAAGAGTTTGACTATAAATAGGGTAGCAAAAATCAGTCCACTCTCCCTGGGTATCATACAGAAAAGACGTACTTCTTTCCTGGACGGCAAGAGGATACTTTAGAAAGTAATCAAGTCAAACCATTACCATGGGTCCTTGTGTAAGCGGCTTCCCTGCCATGGGAAGAATGGATTAATGTGGGCAGGAGCTGAGATGTCACCTAGAAAATTATGCAGTATAGAAGTTCCATAGGGACAGAGAACCCATCTGTGTTCCATGGAAAAAACAGAATTTGAGCATGTGACACATTCAGAGGCACTGAGGTCTAAAAGAAAACAAAAGAAGCAACAACCAAGGTATTTTTTTTTTCTTTTAAAACCACTCCTCACATGATCCCTTCCCCTACCTAACTCACAAAGACTCAGAAGATAAAGGATTAGAATGAGTGGGTGGAAATAGGAAACTGAATGAATATAATTGACCATGCTTCCCTTCTCTGTGGCTGAGCTAATGAGTCAGACTTGAGTCTTGAGAATAAGCTGTGAAACTGAATTTTTTACATTTGATTGAACTGGACTTATTTAGAGGTGACACACAGGCCTAATTGCCAAGCGAAGGAATCCATGATGCATGTTCAAGGCATGATTTGTTAGTGCCAACAAGGAATTTAACAACATGGTCAAAGGGATTTAGGGAGAACATTAAATTCATTTCCTATATGAATCACCACTGAGTTTAGCCCATTCTGTTATCCTATTATATGTATGTTATACCTATGTTATTTTTAATCATTAAAAAAATGAGCACAAATGCTCAGAAGCCTCACTAAAAGCAGTCCTAGGGATAATGATTTAGGATTACAATATATGTGAAAGTATTATATCGATACACTTGAAGAGAACATTGCTACTAGTTACCTTCTCCTACCAGATGTGGTTTATTTCTCTTATTTAGTTCTTCCAACAGGTGTTATGATTTTTTAAAAACTATTACTAATTCATAAACTATTATAGGTAATAAAAAGTTTTAACTCGTATTTTTATCTTGAAGTCTATACACTGATTTTTATTGAGACATAATGATCATTCAGTATTTTTTCCAAACTTCTTTTGGTGGACCAACTCTGATACATAGAAATAATAAACTATAGAGAATCATATCTTGTCATGTATACATACTCATTTATTAGAGTTGCTTATAAAATAATCTGTCAGTATATGAATTCAATATAGTCACAAAGTGGTTAATATCTGCCCTTAAAACTAGGTAATTCAAAAATATCTCTTTCTATTCCTACTAGTACTTAGTTCTCTCATTGGTCTATCAGTGATAAGGTTTATATTTTATATTTTAAAGATTCTACTTCAGTTTATACAGAACAGATGTTCATATGTGTTAAATACCAAATAAAGGCAAGTCAACTTAGAAACTACCAGTCCTAGAGAATATATTATTGACTTTATTCTTGATTTTTTGGGGTAGGTAAGACTAGATTAGTTCATGTATTTTTAAGTCAGTTTGTCTGAAGGTAAATTAATGTAGATACATATACTTAAAAATGTAATACACTGGATGCAAAATAAATGTTAAAATTTATTTACTATAGGGAGTTCCCATAATGGCGCAGCAGTTAACAAATCCAACTAGGAACCATGAGGTTGCAGGTTCCATCCCTGGCCTTGCTCAATGGGTTAAGGATCCGGTATTGGAGTGAGCTGTGGTGTAGGTCGCAGACACAACTCAGATCTGGCATTGTTGTGGCTGTCGCGTAGGCTGGCATCTGTAGCTCCAATTCGACCCCTAACCTGGGAACTTCCATATGCCGCGGGTGCGGTACTAAAATGCAAAAAAAAACAATGCATTGACTCTATGCCCACAGTAGTGAAAGATGGAGACAAGATTGTTAAAATTCCTTCTCTGTACAAATGCCAAGTTGTTTAAGCTCTACTCCCTGTCAGCATCATGCCTTAGGATATCTTATCTAACCAGATTTCTTAAATTCTATATTGATACCAGCAGTGAAGGAACTAAAGGATGGATTAAGCTGAGGAAGGGATAGTTCCTCTATTATCCATCAGTCCTAAATCCCAAAACAAACTTCCTCAAATAAATATATACTCTAAGTGAAATAAATATGCTAAGTAAAAAGAGTGTTTGTTACCAAACTTAATAAGAAGACAATTACTCATAAACCACACCTATATTGAAATTCTGGAGTCATCACTGTTAACAAGTTTCCACTTGCTCACTTTTCACATCTCATTACTGAGTAAGTATCTTATTTTTCTTGAAGGCTATGATGAAAGCACAAAGGAAATGAGAGATAGACAGAGAGACAGGCAGGCAGACAGATAAATATAGGTAGAAGGGTGGGTAGGTAGATTGGTAAGTAGATAGATTAACTTCTTCTCCAGAGTATAAAGAACTGGACTGATTTTTTGGAGAGAGAATTACATGTTTGGAAAGATCCGAACTCTCTGATTCCAGAGAGTTGAGAAACTGAAAAGGGTAATGTTGAGTTGTGGAAATAATGGAAATCTGTGCCCATTTATTTTTTATTAGGAATGCCCCGAAATAGTTTTCCTCTCTACCATTTACATTTATACTTTTGTGATATATCTGTTTACATCATGCATTCTCAGGTTTTAGTGTCATTTTTTTTACCTGTTTCCTTTTTTTTTTTTTCTTTTTAGGGCTGCACCATGGCATATGGAAGTTCCCAGGCTAGGGGTCTAATCAGAGCTGCTGTTGGCCTATGCCACAGCCACAGCAACGTAGGATCTGAGCTGCGTCTACAACCTACACCACAGCTCAGGGCAACACTGGATCCTTAACCCACTGAGCAAGGCCAGAGATCAAACCTTCATCCTCACGGATCCTAGTCAGGTTTGTTAACTGCTGAGCCACAAAGGGAACTCCCTTTTTACCTGTTTCTGATAAACTCAAAGGCATCTAAGACTTCTGTTAAATGTGGTTAATTCAGTTCTATCAAAAGATATTTCAGTGAGTTTTTTTTTTTTACTAGTAATCACGTAAGTTCAATTAATAAAGAAGCTTCATCCATTTATCTATTTTATTCAGCAAGCTATTGGACAATGCTAATGCTGAAACAAACAAGAAGCCAGTCTCAAGATGCTTTAGCAGAGAGAACGCTTTGATAATTACCATAAAAGCAGCAAAGTTAGTATTAATCTGCTTGGGCTGCCATGACAAAATATCATAGACTGGAACTTAAGCTGCAGAAATTTCTTATAGTTTTGAAGATTAGAAGTCCAATTTCAAAGTGTCGGCAGGGATAGTGTATGGTGCAGCCTCTTTCCTTTGGTTGCATGTGGCAACTTTTTCCCTATACATTCACATGGCCTTTCCTTTGTGCTTTCTCAGAGAGAGAAGGAGAGAACACTTTGATATCTCTGCTTATAAGGACACTAATCCTGTTAGATCAGGGTCCCACCCTGATAACTCTCATTCAGCCTTTATTACGTCCTTACTCCAAATACTGCCACACTGATGGGTTAAGATTTCAATATATGACTTTTGAGGAGACACAAACATTCAGCTCATAACACAGTTTATTAGAGATACTAAGGAGGGTAAAAAAAAATCAGGAAATATGCTCATTTATTTACGCATTTATTGAGTCTTAAATTTTGAGTAGGACTGTGTAATGCAGAGAAGAAAGTCACACATAGTAGCAACAGATACGGTTCTTCAGGTAATGTCGTTTTTGCTTCCTCTTTTCTCAGTGGCAGATGTTTCAAAACCTACTTTCTGAGTGGTGCATTCATAGTCTGGAGCTATGGATATATGTCCCACTCTGTCCTCATCACCCTTTCACTAAAATCCATAGGGAAATAGAATAGAAGGCAATGGGAATCCAGCTTACAGAGTTCTTGTGTTTCAAAGTTGGTGTTATGTGTAGAGGCCTCAAGAAAACCCTTTCACTCATTGCACTAGATACTGGGCTCACAATAATGGATTTTACACAGTGGTTAGGTTTTAAAGACAACACATAAGCTAAGTGTGCAAATAATGGGACAACAAAAATCGTAACATCGGCCATGTGACCTATGTCCATATCAACTGATAACATTTGTCCTGTACTTGGATAACATTTTTTTTTAAAATGTGAATATCTATATTTAGCTATCCTAATGATATCATTTCCATTGTTAGCTACTAAAATATACATGTGCATTATAAACATAATCTCTAAGATTCAGGCTTGTAGTACTTTCTTACAGTATACTAGGACACGTTTTTAAGTATAATTTGGTCACTACCATTTTACAGAGAGAACCACAGCATCTGAATATTAATGAAATGAAGAACAAGAAAGAGAAGTCTAAGAATTACATTTGAATGGTAAGTACCAGGCGGTATTTTTAGTGCCTGACCAGAAGACATCTCATGGAATCCTCCAAACAACCTCATGAGTAGGTACATTATCATATCTATTTTACATCTAAGGCAGAGGGAGGGTAACTAACTTGCCCAAGCCCACACAAAGGGCTGGCCTTGTAATCTGACTTTGGAGCTTCTGACCCTTAGATACTACAAAGAGCTGCTTATCGGTAAGGCAGAGAAAGAATTTGATTAAAGCAAAAATTTACCTGTGATAAAATAATTACTCCTTTTTTGACATTTGCAGCTTTATCTTATTTCTCAAAGTGCATCATAAGAATTTATCTTATAATTGCTAGTAGACCAAAGTGGAAAAAACACCCATGCTACATATCTATGGTCTATTTAGGAGTATAAAGAAAGAAACAAAGTCTAGCAGCGAAAGAGAAAGAAAATTATTTTTACATATTTTTACATACGATTAAGAATCAGTCTTATATTTCCCTCTTGTGAGCAGTGTCCTAAAGACCTGCCGTGTCTACCATATTAAGTGTGAGTTCAAGAGATTAAGGGCACTGATGGGCATCTGGTTCATTGTTATTTCCTTCTTGCAACCTCGCATCGCTATACGTCTGTTTTGTTGATTCAGAAGAGCACTTGAGATGCTTTACAGTTGATTTTGACAAGTGCTACAATTTGATAGAGGAAGATAATTCTTGCTGAGATGATTTTCGAAGTACAGAAATTATACTTTTGAGTAGATAGTACCTTTCTTTATGATCAGAATTTCATTTAATATACAGAACACTTAAGCTTGGTAATCAAATTTCCCTTTTTCTGAAAAAAAGTGATGGCTGTCTTTGCTCTCATGTTAAAGCATTACACATTAAATCTTATTCTTGATTCTGATTGTTTTCTTTGTTGCAGATAAAGCATGTCTGCCAAATTTAAAGATAGCAGATTTATAAAATGCTATATGAATATGAAGTGGCATTATTAATTAAATGAGTCTCCTGATCATGCAAATGAACTGATTGATGAGTTCCCACGCTGTACATTTTCTGCATGCCTCCAAATCCACTAAACTGAGAATTAATCAGTTGTGCCTTAAAGACCACAGATTTATTAATAGAATAATCACTTTAAAGAAGTAAAGCATGGGTGTAATTTTAATTTAATTTTAAATTATTTTTATCATGTAGACCTTCCCATTAGTTCAATTATAAAAGAATATTTTAATATTTGATATTTGAGAGAATTGTTGATGAAGAATTAGGATTGGTTTGTATTGTTTCAACTAATGCTATGCCAAAAGTTCACAAAATTTCAAATATCATCAAGGCTTATCTAATACCAGTTTAAGATTCTAACTTTCTTTAAAGGAAATTGAACGGTTCAGTGCTTTGGGATCTCAGCCCTGTTTGCAAGGTTCTTCTCAACATAATATCCTTGGTAATTAAAGCCTTTATTATTAATGTGACGATAACTAAAACCTGATCTGTACCCCCACGTTAGAAAGTCATTTCTAGGTATTCTATTCCTCTTTGTATAATTTTGCACATTATATATATAAATAAATGGAAATACATAATTAATTTGAAATGGGTTGCACAGTTACACTGAACATTACTGGTGTCAGTACTTCAGTGCAATTCAGCAGCATCTCTGAATTCTCATCCTGCTGCCTGGGTCTGCTGTTGTCAGTATGGTTTCTCCTGATTCCCTGACTAGCAACCTAAATTCTAGAACCAACAAATAATCCTTAACAGAATTTCTGAAGTGGGTTTCTTCAATCCAATATACTTTACTTTTTTTGACCATGGTTGTGGTATGCAGAATTTCCTGGGTCGTGGATCAAACCCATGCGACAGCAGTGACAACACCAGGTCCTTAACCCACTGCAACCTAAGGGAACTTCCTCGACATACATTATTAAATAATCCTTGTTCCTGTTCTATGGTTAGGAAGAAAGAATGGATATACTTATACATCTGAATAATTCACTTTGCTGTATAACTGAAACTAATACAACATTGTAAGTAAACTAAACTCCAATAAAATGAAATTAAAAAATAAACAAGGTTGTATCATTTTACTTTCTTATGAACAAAGTTTGAGGATCAGCCTTTTGGATGGAGCTATTCTAGTGGGTATGTAGTGTTATCTTGTGTTGTACTTTGCATTTCCCTATTCAATAACAAGACAGAACATCTTTTCATTTGCTTATTCCCTCTTTATATATCACCTTTGGTATTTATTCACATTTTTGCCTAATTTTTATTGGGTTGTCTTTTAAGTCACAAAATTCTTTATATTCTGAATACAAGCACTTATCATATATATGATTTGCAAATATTTTCTCAGTCCATGACATGCTTGTTCCTTTTATTAAGGACTATCTTGGAAGGCAAGGGCTTAAAATCTTGATGAAATCCACCATATATTTCTCTTACGGATCATGAAGTGTTCTATCAAGTTGTTAATAGTGTTGTTTAATTCTTCTATATTCTTTTTTTTTTTAATTTTTTTTACCACACCCATGGCATTTGGAAGTTCCCAGGCCAAGGGTCAAACCCATGTGACAGCCGCAGCAGTGACAGTGGTGGATCCTTAACCCACTAAACCATAAGGGAACTCTGATTCTTCTATATTCTTGCTAGTTTTTTATTTAGTAGTCATGCTATCGACTACTGAGAAGTGTTATAATCACCAGCCATACTTGTTGAATTGTTTATTTGTCCCTTAAATTACATGATTTGGTTTTATGCTTTTTATTGTTCTTTTATAAGGTATATATATATATTATGACTGTTATATCTTCTTTATGCACTGATCTTTTTATTATGAAACACTTACCTTTGACTCCTGTAATATTTTTTATATTAAAGTAAATTTTCAAACATTAGTATAGCCATTCCAGGTACTTTACAGTTATTGTTTACAACGTATATCTTTTTCCATACTTTGAATTTCAATCTATTTGTGTTTGCAAATAAGCTATTTTATAGATAGCCAATAGCTGGATCATACTGTTATATAGTATGACATTCTCTGATTAGCTTTTTTGAAATTTTTTTTCAGTAAGTGCAGGATTCCAGGTTGTCCTTTTTAATTGCTTCAGTACTTTAAAGAATATCACTCTACTGCTCTGATATTTCTCACAAGAAGTCTGATATAATTCTCTCTTTATATGCTGTGTCATTTTTACTTGGTTAGCCTTCATAATTTCCTAGTACTTGTTTTTGGCAGCTTGAATATGATGTACCTAAATAGATGTATGTATGTGTGTGTATGTTCATGTGCATATGATCACATTTATCCTGTTAGAGGGGTTCAAGTTTTTTGGGTATGTGGCTTAATGTCTTGCATTATTTGGGGGAGGTTTCTATCCATTGTCTAGTCAAGGATTTTTTTTCCCTGCTTTGATCTTTCTCTTCTCCTTCTTTTTCCTCTATATCTTAAATATTTTGGTCTGTTTAAGAGAAGTTTCTGTGTGGGGAGTGGGATTTTGTTCTTTCCCTGAAGCAGTAGCTGATGCTTTCTCATTGGCTGCATACTGAAGGGAACTTTCTCTAATTCCTTGTCCCATGAACACCTAGAGGAGGTAATGAAATATAGTCTGTGAGTTTGCCCCAAATCCCGTTTTCTTCTAGGGTTAACAAGGGTTCTATATTGTCACTCTAGTCCACACTCAGCCTTTAGAAATTTGTTAACAATTTAACTGATTACTTCTTAACCATTTGTGTGGCAGGCAGCACAGTTTTTCTAGTACTCTGGCAAAGGCAAGACCATCTTGCATCCTCTCTCTTAAAAGAGCATATTCTTCCCTGGAATTCAGGATACTCAGTCTCCTTGTCATTCAGATCTCAGATAATTTTTTTAAAGTTATACTTTAAGTTTATCTAACTTTTTCTCATAGTTTGAGGTAGATGCAACATTCCTTCTTGCTTACTAAATCCTAAGAAGAAGAATTTCTAATATGTGCTTTTAGTAGAGCCTTCCCAATAGAAGACCTTGATCCTTGGTGTAAGATGAATCACATTCATATTCCATGATTTCTCTTTAATTTGGAAGAGATCAAGATCAGTTACACTAATTTTGAAACTGCGGGATGTGAGGCCAGGATCTGTTGGCAGCTGTGTTTCTTGGTGAATGAAGAAAGCAGATATGTGAAAAAGAGGCTCACATAGAGAGAGAAAGAGATACGTGGATGATAGCCCATAGCCTGGATTATTTTGTGTCTGGTGCCATCTTATCAGATTTTTTTAATCCAAAGCTTCTGCTTGGCATGTAAGAGTCAGAGTTACCTGGCCTCAACCTGCTCTTTCAAGTGTATCTCTCGCCACTTCTTTTTATGCAGCTCAATGTGAAATTCTGTCAAACAGTTCATATTAGATTGCTCTTATAGCCTTCTAACTGCATTCCTTACTTCCACCCTTACCCTTCTGCATGTATTCTTATCACAGCAGTCAGAGAGATCCTTTTCAATCCTAAACTAAACTTGTCACTTCTATGGTACAATAGCTTACCATTTGAACAATCACCTGTAAGGCCCTACATGATATGACTCCTACTGGCCCACCTCACTCAGTTTTTCCATTCTCATTTTTGTTCATACCATTTCAGTGACACTTTTTTTGCTAGTCCTTAAATGTATCAGAAACTATTCCTGCCTCCAGAGACTTGGCAATTCACTGCTGTTATTTCTTCCTCTGGACCCCACCACCACTAGCACGCACGTGTGCAGAGACAGGCACAAACATATAGACACACACACTTTCTCTTTCTCTCTCTCTCTCTCTCTCATATATAAATATAAGCATAATAGGAGCAAATGTATCCATTTATCTTGGCATGATAATCAGGAATCTGCATCACCTTATCAGTTATATTTACTCCATCCAAATGCCCTACTTAAAAATATCATCATTTTCTTCTCACAAAAGCAGTACACAGTAATCTCTCTCTTCCTTTGATGTTTTATTTTTCTCCATAGCACTTATCCTCATCAGACATATTATTTTATTAGTTTATTTGCTTATTCTATGTGTTCCCCACTGGATAATAAGCTCCATGAAGTTCAAGAATTTTTTTTTTTTTTTACTCTATTACTCATATTACATCTCAAGAGAACTAAGAGATTTCCTACATCACAGTAGATAGGTAATATTTGCCAAATGAATAAATGATATTTCATACGTCTACCATTACCAACTCAACACGTAAGTCCCTCTGGATAAAATGCTTTCTAATTGTCTATTGGACAAGTTGTTAATACATATTTCATGATTCAAATTAACCATATTCTTTTCCTTGAACTATAAATTTCCCTCTTTAATGTGGTTTATTATTTTCTATTTTATTTGGCCACCATATCATGAATATAGCTTATTATAACTACCCACCATCACAATTAATTACATAACTATCTTTTCAGAAATTGTGTTTTTTTCATCATCATATTTCCAGCAACTCAGAATGGGGACTTAGGAATTGTTTGTTGAATCTGATGAGTGAACTGAACCCATTATCTTTTCTCCCAAATCTGCTTTCACTGGAACCAAGTTATTTTTCAGTCAAACTAATAAGAAAATTGAATTCTTTCCCGAAGCCCCACCCCAATACTGTTTGGTAGCTGTCTTGTTGATAACTGTCTCTACATCAAGGCTACATCAATATGTCAGTTTTGAGTGCACAGTTTTTCTAAGTTATGTGTAAAAGATAATAACTGAACCTTAGTCAAATCACACTTGACAGTGAAAATTTTCTTTAGAAAAGGTACTATAAACTATTGGATCTTGTCAACACCTGACTGTTGTTATTATGTTTTTCTGATTAACTCATATTTGTAGCATCCATTTTTAAACAGTGTTTCAGAACATTTTAAAAATGCTTATTATAATTTCCCTGCTCCTAGCCATCTTTAGGTAAATACCTACATAATAGCCACTGAACAGTTTGAAAGGAAAATAATCCTTACATAATATTTATATTTTACCCATGTGACTTAGTTTAGGCCAATATGATGGAAATATTATTTACATCTCATTAAAGACAAAGACTTTTGTCCTTAGCTTTCTCTTCTTCCCCTCTGCTCATTAGAAATAAAAAATCTGGAGGATCCAAGCAAGCAATGATACAAGAGTAGCAGAGTGTCTCACCACCTTGGGTCAATGGATGGCTGGAAAAGAGCTGCCTATATGCCTTGGAATTTTACAGATGAGAGGAAAAACAAAAACAAACAAACTTCAATTTATTTTTACGAGTGCATTAGGGTTTTGTTGTTACAGAAACATGGACTGTACACTAACTTATCAAATGAAGATGTAATGAAAGTCTTCAGTGGCTTCCTACTGGTCTTAGAAGAAAGGCTAAAATCCTTCCCCTGGCCCACAAGGTTCTGTGTGGTGTGGTACTTGCCTGTTTTTCAAGCCTTACCTTGAGACACTCTCCTGGTTTCCCACCCTGTAATAGCCTTTAAAAGCCTTCCACCAGTGTCCTGCACATCACAGGGTCTTTCCATGTGCTTTTTCTTCTTCTTGGAAGGTTCTCTCTCCACCCAACAAATTTTCTCTTCTGCATCCATACTTATCATTCACTTCTCTGCTCAAGTTTAATGTTTTCATGAAAATATTCCTTGACACTACTAGCCAGGTCACACTTTTTCTTTATAATTTTTTTTTTTTTCTGAGCAGAGAAAGGTTTATTGCAGGGCCATGAAAGGAGACAGGTGACTTGTGCCCCCAAAATGTCCTGAACTCCTCAAACCAAAACTACAAACAAAGCACTGTTATTAAAAAAAGATCTTAAGATTTTTATTTTTTCCATTATAGTTGATTTACAGTGTTCTGTCAATTTCTACTGTACAGCAAAATGACCCAGGCATACATATATGCAGATATTCTTTTTCTCACATTATCCTCCATCATGTTCCATCACTAGTGACTAGTTATAGTTCCCTGTACTATACAGCAGAATCTCATTGCTTATCCATTCCAAATGCAATAGTTTGCTTCTATTAACCCCAAACTCCCAGTCCATTCCACTCCCTCCTCCTCCCCCTGGGCAACCACAAGTCTGTTCTCTAGGCCCATGAGTTTCTTTTCTGTGGAAAGGAATCTAATATATGGCACAAATATCATTGAGTATATTTACCACATATTAATCCATTTATCTGTGTTAATAGACATTTAGGTTGTTTCCATGTCTTGGCTACTGTGAAATAATGCTACAATGAATATATGGGTGTATGTATCTTTTTCAAGGAAAGTTTGTACGGGTATAGGCCCAAGAGTGGGATTGCTGGGTCATATGATAGTTCTAGATTTAATTTTCTGAGGTACCTCCATACTGTTTTCTATAGTGGTTGTACCTATTTACATTCCCACTAACAGTATAGGAGGGTTCCCTTTTCTCCACACCCTCTCCAGCATTTGTTATTTGTTGACTTGCTAATGATGGCCATTCTGACAGGTGTGAGGTGGTAACTCATAGTAGTTTTGATTTGCATTTCTCTAATAATTAGTGACGACCATTTTTTCATGTGCCTATTGGCCATCTCTTCTTTGGAGAATATTCTGTTCAGGTCTTCTGCCCACTTTTCAATTGGTTGTTGTTTTTTTTTTTTTTTTGCTGTTGAGTTGTATAAGTTGTTTGCATATTTTAGAGATTAAGCCCTTGTCATTTGCATCATTTGAAACTATTTTCTCCCATTCCATAGGTTTGGGCGAATTTTTTTTTTTATGGTTTCCTTTGCTGTACAAAAGCTTGTCAGTTTGATTAGATCATATTGGTTTATTTTTGCTTTTATTTCTGTTGCCTTGGGAGACTGACCTAAGAAAATATTTATATGGTTGATGTCAGAAAATGTTTGGCCTGTGTTCTTTTCTAGGACTTTGATGGCATCTTGTCTTACATGTTATTCTTTAAGCCATTTTGAGTTTATTTTTGTGTATGGTGTGAGGGTGTGTTCCAGTTTTACTGATTTACATGTGGCTGTCCAGTTTTCCCAGCATCACTTGCTGAAGAGACTGTCTTTTTTCCCATTTTATATTCTTGCCTCCTTTGCTGAAGATTAATTGATCATAGATGTCTGGGTTAATTTCTGGGTTCTCCATTCCGCTGTATTGGTCTGTATGTCTGTTTTGATACCAGTACCACACTGTCTTGATTACTGTAGCTTTGTAATATTGTCTGAAGTCTGAGAGTATTATGCCCCCTGCTTAGTTTTTGTTCCTGAGGATTTCTTTGTCAATTCTGGGGCTTTTATGTTTCCATATAAATTTTTGGATGTTTGTTCTATTTCTGTGAAAAATGTCATGGTAATTTGATAGGGATTGCATTGAATCTGTAGATTGCTTTGGGTCATATGGCCATTTTTATGACATTAATTCTTCCAACCAAGGAGCATGGAATATCTTTCCATTTCTTTGAATCCTTTTTAATTTCCTTGATTAAGGTTTTATAGTTCTCAGCATATAAGTTTTTCACCAACTTGGTCAGGTTTATTCCTAGGTATTTAATTTTTGGGGGTGCAATTTTAAAAGGTATTGTATCTTTATATTCCTTTTCTAACTTTTTCATTATTAGTATACAGAAGTGCAACCAATATCTGAATGTTAATATTGTATCCTGCTATTTTGATGAATTTGTTGATCAGTTTGAGTAGTTTTTATGTGGAGTCCTTAGGGTTTTCTATATATATAGTATCATGTTATCTGCATACAGTGACCATTTTACCTCTTCTCCTCTGATATGGGTATTTTTATTCTTTTGTTTGTTTTGATTGTTGCGGCTAGGACTTCCAATACTATGTTGAATAAAAGCGGTAACAGTGGGCATCCTTGTCTTGTTCCAGATTTTAGTGGGAAGGTTTTTGGCTTTTCTCCTTTAAGCATTGTATTTGCTGTTAGTTTCTTATAAATGGATTTTATTATGTTAAGGTATGTTCCCTCTATACCCACTTTGGTAAGAGTTTTTATCATGAATGGATTTTGGACTTTGTCATATGCTTTTTCTGTAACTATTGAGCCTACAATATGCTGTCTACAAGAGACTCACCTTAGGGCAAAGGACACACATAAATTGAAAGTGAGGGAATGGGAAAGATATTTCATGCCAATGGAAAAGACAGGAATGCAGGAGTTGCAATACTCATATAAGACAACACAGACTTTAAAATGAAGGTCATAAAGAAATGCAAAGAAAGATACTATTTAAAGATAAAAAGATCCATTCAAGAAAAGGATGTTATAATCATCAATATATATTCCCCTAACATAGGAGAACCCAGACACATACAAAAAAATACTAACAGACATAAAAGGAGAAACTGATGGGAATACAATAATAGTAGGAGACTTGAACACCCCACTCATGTCAATGGACAGATCCTCTATACAGAAATCAAGAAGGCAACAGAGATCCTAAGTGACACAATAGAAAAGTTAGACTTAATTGACATTTTCAGGACATTACATCCAAAAAAAAAAACCAGAATATACATTTTTTTTCAAGTGCATATGGAATATTCTCAAGTACTGACTACATACTGGGGCTCAAAACTAACCTCAACAAATTTAAGAATATAGAAATTATTTCAAGTATCCTCTCTGACCACAGTGGCATGAAACTAGAAATCAACAATAGGAAAAGAAATGAGAAATAACTGACTACGTGAAGACCAAACAACATGCTACTAAAAAACCAGTGGGTCAATGAGGAAATCAAAAGGGAAATTAAAAATACCTCGGAAGAAATGATAATGAAAACACAACCATTCAAAAATCTAGGAGATGCCACAAAAGCAGTGCTTAGAGGGAAGTTCATAGTGATACAGGCCTCCTTCAGAAAAGAAGAAAAACCTCAGATCAACAACTTAACCTACCACCTAAAATAATTAAAAAAATAAGAGCAAAAGAAAAAACCGCTAAAGTCAACAGAAGGAAGGAAATCATAAAGATCAGAGAAGAAATCAATAAAATAGAGATTCAAAAAGAATAGAAAAAGAATCAGTTAAAATCAAGAGCTGGTTCTTTGAAAGGGTAAACAAAACTAACAAACCTCTCTGGCCATTCTCACCAAGAAGAAAAGAGAAAGAACTCAAATAAACAAAATAAAAAATGAAAAAGGAGAAATCTCAATGGATACTGCAGAAATATAAATAAATAAATAAATAAATAGATAGATAGATAGATAGATAGATAGATAGAAAGAATACTATGAGCAATTATATGCCCACAAATTCAACAACCTAGAAGAAATGGACAACTTTCTAGAGACATATAGCCCACCAAAACTGAATCAAGAATTAATAGATCAATTGAATAGACTGCTCACTAGAAATGAAATTGAATATGTAATCAAAAACAATCCCTACAAACAAAAGTCTGGAACCAGATGGCTTCACAGGAAAATTCTACCAAACATACAAAGAGAAGTTTATACCATCTTCCTTAAACTTTTCCAAAAGGTTGAAGAAGGAACAAGCCCAAAGACATACTATTCACCTAATACCAAAGCCAAAAATACTACCAAAAAATAAAATCATGAATCAATATCTTTGATGAATATAGACACAAAACTTCTCAACAAAATTTCAGTCAACCAAATCCAACAACATATAAAAAAGATCATACACCATACCAGGTGGGATTCACCCCAGGTTCACAAGGATGGTTCAACATATACAAATTGGCAATGCCATATACCACATTAACAAAAAAAAGTCAAAAAACAAATGATCATCTCAATAAATGCAGAACATTTTTTATTAAATTAGTTGATTTATAATGTTCCTTCAATTTCTGCTTTATGGCAAAGTGACCCAGTCATATGATACATATGTATATATGTATATACATTCTTTTTTTCATACAATCTTCCATCATGTTCTAACACAAGAGACTGTACACAGTTCCCCATACTGTACAGTAGGACCTCATTGCTTATCCTTTCTAAATGTAATAGTTTGCAACTAGTCAACCCCAAATTCTCTGTCCAACCCCCTTCCTCCCCCACCCCCACCCAGGCAACCACAAGACTGTTCTCCATGTCCATGATCTGTTCCTGTTTTGTAGATAGGATCATTTGTGCCATATTTTAGATTCCACATGTAAGTGATTATCATATGGCATTTGTCTTTCTCTTTCTGACTTACTTCACTTGGTATGAGAATCTCTAGTTCCATCCACGTTGCTACAAATGGCATTGTCCTTTTTTTCTTTCTTTATAACTTTAATAGTATCTCACTTCTGTCCTTCAGAGAACTTACCTTGGTTATTTTGCATTTGTTTGTGTAGTCATTCCAATAGTGATCCTCTGTTAAGCTATAAGCTACATGACAGCAAAATGATGCTTGCTTTAGCTCATCACTGTAACCTCAGACCTAGCACAATACCTAGCTTCTATCAGGAGTGCACTAAATAGGTTAAATGAATGAACATGATCTCACTAATGATATCTTTCTACACATGATGCTTTCCCATCACTAATTCACTATATGTGGTTTCCACCCCTCCCACACTCTCACTGCCCACACTCTCTGCTAACTCCTCCATAATATTCCCCTATAAAAATAGTGAATGTTGGCCATAGATACAGAATTGTATTTTGCTACATTTTATCAGTAGGTAAATCAGGAGATTAAAAATGACATTTTCAAAATTAACATACAAGATGAAAAATTTAGAACACGGGAAAATCATTGGAAAAAAATTAGCCCAGTTGTCATATATCCATTGAGAAGACACTTTAATAGAAATTTATGAAAGATTAACACCTCTCATATCAGTCACTTGATAATTACAATTTTGATAGGCATAAACATTGACTAGGTCAATCAGTAATTTACCTAGTTAAGATTTCTTAAACTATTTTCTCCCAGAAAATATATTTAAGATTTAAGAACTAAAAGTTGGACTAAAAGTCCCAATATGCACTTTTGCTCTCTTCTAGAAATCTAGAAAACATGGTGTCTCATGTATCTAGTCTTTTTTAGAACTTCATTACATATTATTCTTCTATAAATAATGAAGGAAAGACAAGAAAAATAACACATGCTCTGTACATACTAACATGGATTCTTTCACAATGCGTTTATATTATCATGAATCTAAAACTTTAGTGTTTCTCTTTAAAATAATCCCATAACATTAGTTTGGGTGAATTATATTTTATTAACTGATAAATCAACTGGCTTTAAAGGGCATGGAAAAAAGCAGAGGCATGCAATTTGTAAGTACACTCTCCATTCAATACTCCCTCTGTTGTTGGCAATACAAATACTAACATTTTCTCCGTTAAATATAAAGTGTTTTATTTGTTTCTATTCTACTGAGAATTGAAATAAAATGGGCTTGTCACAAGTCATTGGCATTTGCAGAATAAATCAGGTGGAATTTTCTAAGATCTTATTTGTATCTGAGAATGAATACCGTGTGTGACTCCAACAGAATAGTAAATGTTTCAGTTTGGGCTCAGAGAAATTTGCCTGTGGCGAGTATGAGAAGAAAGAGATATGAACAACCCTCTATAAAACTGTGAGAGACATGCAACTTCCACACATTTGGTTGTTCTTGTGTGTCTAATAATCATATTTACTACAAAAGTCACTGGAATTTGGCAAAAGTCTCTTCTTTCGTTCTACTAGTAGACATCAGTTGGCATCTGATAATATTGTTCTCAAAGATTTTAGTTTTATTTTAAAATTTCTTATATTCCAGGATTAGGAGTACATGCAAAGTACTAAAAAACAATATTGGACTAAAATTTACACAAGAATATAAGTTATTAGTGGATATATTATTATTCTTTTCTCTGTTTCTTTTAAAATATGGTTACCTAGATTAATTAAAATATTTATTTTGGTTATAAAACTTTACCACATTTATTTATTTACTTACTTTCATGGCTGTACCTGCAGCATATGGAAGTTCCCCAGCTGGGGTAAAATTGGAGCTGCAGTTGCCAGCCTACACCACAGCAATGCCAGATCCAAGCTGCAGTTGCCAGCCTACACCACAGCTTGCGACACCACATCCTTAACCCACTGCGCAAGGCCAGGGATGGAACCCACATCCTCACAGACACTATGTCAGGTTGTTAACTTGCCTAGCCTCAATGGGAACTCTGGTTATAAATTTTGTTAAGTAAAAATACATGAGAGTCTTTGACAGGACGTTCAAGAGCTGTACAATTTTACCTTAAATGGAAAATCCAAGAATTAAAAGATACTCTGAGGCTATGTTATACAACACTATTCCAATAAACTTGAAAGAATAGAGTAGATAAATTCTTGGAAAAATAAAACTTGTCATATTGAAACCTTGATAATATAATAAAAAAATATAGATATTGACACCAGAAATGTAAGAAAGTTTAAAATTCTCTTCCCTCTTCATCCCCTACACACACACACACACACACACACACACACTCACACACACAGAGGTCTAACATGCAAAGCACAGATATTTCTTTATTTCCATATCACCTCCTGAGAAAGGAAACATTCTCATTTGATTTTTTTTTATTAAGTCTTCATCACTTAGTTGTAGGCTGAAGCAAAACTGAAGGGAGGATCCTTCCCTAAATATCCTCTATGTTCCCCTATTCATCCTTTCGAGTCTATGTGAGCCACCAATCTTTTTACTCTCTCCATAGTTTTGCCTTTTCCAGAATGTCATATAGATGGAATCACACAGTATGTAGCCTTTTCAGATTGGCTTCATTCACTTAGTAATATGCATTTACACTTCCTCCATGTCTTTTCATGGCTGGATAGCTCATTTAATGCCGAATACTATTCTATTGCCTAGATGTATCACAGTTTATCTGTACACCTAGTGACTGTCATCTTGGTTGCTTCCAAGTTTTGGCAATTATGTATAAAGTTGCTATCCATATTCATATGTAAGTTTCCATGTGGACATATGTTTTCATCTTCTTTGGGGAAATACCAAGGAGTGCTCAATCATCTGGCAAAAGTGTAAACCACCAAACTATCTTTGAAAGTTGCTGTGCTGGTTTGTATTCTCCCCAGCCCTAAATGAGCGTTCCTATTGCTCTACAACCTCTCCACTATTTGGTGTTCTCAGTTTTCCAGATTTGGGGCGTTCTAATAGGTGTATAATCATATCTCACTGTTCTTTTACTTTGCATTTTCCTTATAACATATGATGTGGAACATCTTTTCATATGCTTATTTGCCATATTTATATCTTCTTTGGTGATATGTCTGTTAAGGTCTTTGGTTCATTTTCTTAGTTGTCTTCTTGTTGATTTTTAATGGTTCTTTGTATACTTTAGATAGCAGTCTTTTATCAGATATGTAATTGGGAAATATTTTCTTGCAATCTACAGTTTGTATTGTTCTCTTGATATTTTCTTTTGCAAAGTAAAAGCTTTAAATTTTAATAAAGTCCAGCTTATTAAGTCTCTCATTCATGGATCATGTGTTTGATGTATCTAATAAGTCATCACCATACCCAAAGTCATATAGGTTTTTGCCTGTTATATTCTAGGATATTTTTAGTTTTACATTTCACACTTAGGTCTATGATCCACTTTGAGATAGCTTTTGTGAAGAGTGTAAGGTCTATATTTAGAGTCATCTTTTTGCATTCCATTACCATGATTGAAAGGACTATATTTACTCCATGGTATTGCCTCTGATCTTTTGTCAAAGATCAGATGGCTATATTTATGAGGGTCTGTTTCTAAGCTCTCTATTCCATTCCACTGATCTGTTTGTCTATTCTTTTACCAGTGCCACACTGTCTTGATTACTGCAGCTTTCTTTGTACTAAGTTTTAAAGTGGATAGTGTCAATCTTCCAACTCTGTTTTTCTCTTTCAATACTGTGTTGGCTCTTCTGGGTGAAATACTCTGTCTTCATAAAGGTTGCATTATTTAGATAGTCAAATTAATCAAGAATAATACAAGTTAGGGAAGCTATAGGCCTATCACACTCAAGAACACATGTACAAACATTCCTAAACAAAAATATTACCAAATCAATTTGAGTATCATACAAAAAGGATTATAAGACCAATCTGAGTTCAATTCAAAAGGAGAAAGTAGTTAACCCCAAGACTAACACATTAAAAAATAAAATTACATGATACCTCAAACTCTATTGACAAATTCTGTTATATATGTAACCTGATAAAATGCACTTCACAGATCAGTGGTAAAAAAATGTGCTAATCACCAAATTCTACAGGAACAATTGTGTGAGTTTAAAATAAACACAGTAAAGAGAGGAAAAGACAAATGATAAACTAGTTGAACTATGTCTTCATTACATACTGATAAAACATTAGCGTTCCTATTTTGTAAAGAACTCCAAAAATAAATGAGAAACAAATAGCCATACAGAGAAATGGGCAAAAATTTGAACAGGCATTTCACATTGAAAAAACACAGTAATGTATCAACAGGGAAAAGACACTCAACTTATTATTGTTAGGGAATAGTAAGTGCAAATTCAAACTATAAGAAAATAATACTGAATATCCATCCAACTGGAAAAATTAAGAAGTCTGATAATGCCATAACTGGCAAAGACCTAAAGCAACAGAAGTTTCATCCACTGATTGTGAAAACACACATTGATACATTCATTTTGGGAAAGTTTGGTATCACTTACAAAGGTAAACATGCTCATACCTCATGGCCTAGTAATTCTACTCTTATGCATACGCATATGCATATGCATATACATGGACAACATGAACAGCTGGATTGTAGCTTTTCCTTCAGCATCAAGGATGGTGGGGGATTTGATCCTTATTTAAAGCTCTTACAACACTAACACAAGGAATAGATAAAAGTGTACAAGGTCCAAGGTGAAAAAGAGTCCTGATTACTATGTACTGAGCTAAGCACATGGTCGTTAAGATTAGACAGCTGACATGCAGCTGCACAAAAGAATGAGGGAGTCACATATCTCTTAGGGGGTTATATGACTATCAAGGTATCAATGATGATGGGATCTAAATCTGATGGCTATCATTATCTTAAATGGTTCACATACACTAAGCCTCATCTTCTCTGACCACATGTTCTCTTAGGACAAAATGATTAGTAGAATGGGAAGTAATTTTTGAAAGTCATGGGACCTCTGTGATCCTGCTGTTGCATATGCTTTGTTGGCTGCCCATATCCTTTCTAAAATCTGTATAACCTTGATGCTGGTTGAAATCTATTGTGTTTTATAAATTCCTTGTCAATCTGGACCAAAAACTATTGCTGTTTAAGCAAAAAGAGTGTTACAGTACTCTACTAAAACTCTTATGCACACCAAGACACAGGTACAAAAGTATTTTTAGTATAATCATGTATAACATCAAAATAAAATTGGAAACAACCAAATGTCCATGAATAGAAGAAAGAATAAATAAATTGTAGTATATGCATTCTTTGGATACTATATAACAGTGAAAATGAATGGAATATTATCATTGTATCGAAACTGATGAATCTCAAGTATATAATATTGAATGAGAGAAATAAGATACAATAGGATGCAAACTAAAAGAACACACTCATATTAAGTCCGAAATCAACCAAAGCTAAATGATTTGTTGTTTGCGAATGCAATTATTAATGGTATCTTGTGTCTTCATTTGGGTTCATGTGGAAACAGACTCTGAAGAGAATACATGCAAACAATTTACTGGAAGGTCATCTCAAAAACAAAACCTGTAAGGGAGTAAAGGAAGCATGGCTGAAGAGAAGGAAAAGTTGAACTGTGATGCAGTTACGGAAGAAAAAGTACCAGTCAGTTTCACAGGGAGCCCTAGACTTGGGGTGGTCATGCTGAGTGGGCCTGAATTTAGGCAGATGGGTCAAGTCTTTTACCTTACATGGAATAGCCTGGACATTGGATTCAGGCTTCCCTTGGAGAAAAAACTTGTGTGAGGCAGCTTCCATCAGCCAACAGTAATTCCTTGGAAGTCACATAGCTGTAAGCAGCTGACATTCCCCACAGCTGGAGGAATTAGCTAAGTCCTGAAAAGGGATCTGACATACACATCAGAGCATTTACTTAACTACAGGCTATCCCTGTACCACTCAAACCCATTTGCTTTGTATAGTAAGTTCACCCCATTTGGAAGCCCCATCTAAAAGATTCAGGTTGCTCTTTTTCCTGGGGGAAATCTAAGACAACAGTTATTGGAGTGAAATACAGTTCCTGTCACTGAGAAGGATCCCAAAGCTACAACTTGTACTCACGGTCTTTTTCCTCTACTAACCAGTCTAGATCTAGATCCACCCCATCTTTGGCCAGCACCACTGCTGGTCTAGGTGATGTAAATGGTGGAGTGACCCAGAGTCTCACTGTACATAAGAGTCTGAGATTCTTTTCGTAATGCCCTTCTTAGTCTGTGACTGGTGCACTTGTCCATTTACCATAACAATTACACAGCAGAGCGTGAGCAGGGCCCCCCAGTGGATCAACTGGTTACCATGTGTGTTCTTCTCTGTCTTTGTCATACAAGAGAAATCTTACATCTACCTATTGGGGACAGCACATCAAATAATGATTGCTGACTTAGGAGATACATCACATTCTTGAGGATGGAGCCCTATCTTTGCCAATACCATCTATAGGACAATACCTCAGCTTCCTCTTCAATGTGGTACTATCAATCTATCAGACTAGCTGTATATAAAGGACCAATGGATCACATGGTTACATGTTCACTGTTACACATTCTTTATAACTCCTTACTCCAGGAGATATTATGTGGAATCACATAATATCACCTGTGAGCTTAGGGGACATTAAAGAAAAGACAAACACATATGCAGAACATATGTCAATTCCAGTCTGAGGAAACTCTGCCCTTTCCAGGATGAAGTGTTCTATCATAATCATTTGCCAACCAAGTGGCTTGTTGATTTCCATGAGGGATGGTACTACATCAA
The DNA here is from genome assembly GCA_004024745.2 of Catagonus wagneri. Taxonomy (NCBI): domain Eukaryota; kingdom Metazoa; phylum Chordata; class Mammalia; order Artiodactyla; family Tayassuidae; genus Catagonus; species Catagonus wagneri. Next base: position 2,361,069 of record PVHT020000105.1, on the reverse strand, counting down.
GGTCTCAATATTATAATTTTTGTTGTTGAATTTTAATAAGCATAAGAAACTCGATCACCCGTGGTGACTGTGATCCCCTACTGTTAACCCCAAGCTTATTGTCCATACTCACCTCCATAGTTATTCCATTCCTGAGTTCCTTGCACCAGCATTGGGGAATACTGGTAATGACAGAAGCTGGCTAATGTCAACTGGCAAGTAATCATGTCTATTTGTTTGTTTAGTCCTTTTATGTAGTGCTGCTACTGTATGGCACTAACATATGAAACCAAAATCTATACCCATTCTCACAGATACATCTACAAGATCTCTCCTAGTCTTTACCTTCCCTGATGGACTAGTGGTTAGGATTCAGCGATCTCTCTCCTAGTCCTCTATATCCCATATTTTCTAATTCTTTTCTCTTTTTGGCTACTGACCAACCTGCCAAGCCATTTGCTTCTGCTCATAAGTCCATCAATAATTTTTTTTTTTTAAATCTCAGGTCACTTCTCTTTCTCTACAAAGTGAATTACTCACTTCTCCAACCAAAGTTCTTCCCACTGATGGTTTCTTAACAGCCCTGTCTTCCAATCCACCTGTGAATGGGGCTGAAGTTCAATAGCAGTCCATTGCCTAATTTGCACACATATTTATGAACCAACTTGACTTTTTTCTGCCTCTAGTCATAAGGAGCCTCCCTCCCCTGTGCTTATAGATATGAACTGAAGTAAAGCATTTGTGCAAAGGTGATGATGACAAGGGTTGCTTGCGTGCTTTGGCCCTGCTTGCGCACAACTTCTAATGTATCATTTCCAAATTAAAATGGATTGCTTATGGTCCTTATAATTGTGTGGGTGAGAACTCCAGCTCATGTTGGACAGTTCAGGCTGCATGATCACTTGATACCCTATAGTTAAGTGCTTCATCTCTACCAGGGCCCACTAACGATCCAGGAGACATTTTTCTAGTACTTTATAGCAGATGGCACAATGCTGCTCCAGATCCTAGGGGTATACATTGTGATTCTCCCAATGGATTTTGCCGTAAAATGCACGTGGTAACTTTTCTTACCACAGATAACTCTAATAATGCAAAGATCATGTGGTCTAAGCAGCAGGGCTTCTTGCACCACAGTCTGTATATGCTGTAGAACACTTTCCTGCCCTGGGATCCAACCTTTTATGTCACTTAACACACTAGTTGGAATAATATTCCATAATATTCCAGAGAGTATTTTTCTCTACTCTCTGGAGATGGTGCAGAACCCATTGGATTATTTTACAACAGAAGATAGAAGTGTTAACATAGGCTTGGGGAAAGGCCATAAACGGTTACTACTATTGGCTGAATTGTGTCCTCCCAAAATCTACATTTTGAAGTCCCAACCCGTCACAGTGAGTGTATTTGGAGTAGAGCTTTTAAGGAGGTAATTAAGGTTAAATGAGGTGATAAGGATAGTGCTCTCATCCAATAGGACTTGTGTCCATATACAAAGAGAGATACTAGTAGTGTGCGCACATAGATGACAAACCATGTGAGGACACAGTGAAAAGGCAGCCCTCTGCAAGTTAGAAAACAAGGTGTCCCTAGAAGCTAACCCTGCTGGCACCTTGATCTTGGTCTTCCAGGCCAATTTCTGTTGTTTACGCCATCCAGTCCATGGTATTTAGTTATGGCAGCTGAGCAGACTAATACAGATACTACTTCCAGCTCACATAAATGCAAACTGCTTTGGTTCTCTTTCCTGATGGCGATGAAAAAGAACATATTCCCTAAATCCATGACTACCTGTCATGCATCTGAGGCTGAATTGATCTGCTCTAGCAAAATGCCACATAAGGCAGCACAGAGGCTGCAACTGGTGCTACAAAATACTACAGATGGCATAATGGCTGCATCTGGGTTTACAGTAATCTTTGTTATCTGCCATCATCCAGCTGGTTATTGTAGGAGTCAGAGTGGCGAGTTAAAAAAGGTATGCTAATTACCAGCACTCCTCTAGGTCTTAAGCAGCAGTACAAATGTTTGCCAGTCTCCTAAGAATACAATATACTTTTAATTTACTATTTTGGCCAAGGAGGTGAGGACTGGGATATCAAAGCATCCTCTTGGCCTCTCTCACTACAACAGCTCTAACCCCACACCAAAGCCAAGGGCCCGGTGTGAGGGTTCTGACAACTGGCAAGTTACACATTTGGAGTTACACATTTGGAGAATCAGGAAATAAACATGAGGGGGGTTGATACATCTAGTAGGCCCATTGTGAGTCAGATACAGGCCAGAGCTCCATTTATTGTCTGACCTACATATGGCCCCACTCCAACAGGGGACCCATTATAATGTCTCAGATCCTTGGAAATCAATGTGTATTCAGACCCTGTGTAATATAGACCTCAAAATATCTTGTTTTCTCATTTCCCCAGTGTACAATGACCTGACTAAATGGCTATGGATGCCTTGTGAAAGAACTGAGAGAATTATTTCCATAAACTCTTGTCAGGTTTTAGATCCTTCTGTGTTGGACTCAGTTTCTTCGGTCAGTGGATTCTCAGTCTGAGATCCAACTCGAGTTTTAAATGTGGCAAGAGCTTGTGCCTTTATATTAAGGCAGGATTTCAAACTCCTGAGCACTCACCCGTGATTTCTCAGTTATATAAATTGAGCATCATTCTTATTGGCTGTTCATTAACCTTGCCCCTAAGAGTGCTGTGCTCTTTGCAGGTCATACTATTCTGGTTACTTCTCCTGCCTTGATTACACATCACAATAATTGCCCCCCAGCTTGCTTCTGGTACTTAAATGCCTAACATTTCCACTGTAAGCCCAGTTCTACGACAGTATCTCCACCACCAGCCTTGGCCTCGAGGGGTCATCTACCCAAACTCTCTGAATTCTGTTCCTCCTGTCACGGCATATTTATCAATGCTTTATTACTGAAGCATTTAGACAGTAGAGTGTTCTTTAAGCTCTCTTTTGGAACATAATTGGCTGATGTGTTTTCCAGTCTTATACAAGTCCAGCCCTTCTGGCATGCTTTTTTTCATAAGCCTTTTGATCCCTTTCTCTTAACATCTGCCATTGTACTCTGGCATTTCAATTTCACTTAATGTAGGTCATCACTACAGGCTTCCAAAAGAGCCTCAGAGTCACCTGAATTTCTTGCCAGAATGTTATTTCCTCTATCACAAATAAGTGCTCTTCAGTTGATAAACTGTTCCTACCCAACTTTGCATCCTATCTCTAAGGACTCAGTAGCTCCAGGATCCAGTCCCATAGGTACTTTCCTGACTGCTTCCTGTACATGGTGCCTTGTGGTCTGTAGTTTCTTTTCTCCCTTGACAGGCCCAGCACGTCTTGAAGATGAACATGTATATGAGATGCCTTCAGCTAACACTCCTGGCAACAAATGGAATAAATGCCTTTGTCCTGAAAGTTTGACTTGAGTGGCATGCTACAGCTTCTACTACATTGCTAAAACAATGTAGAAACTAAAGCAAATGAAGGTCAACACAAAATTCAGGATATTGGTTACCTCTGTGGGAAGGAAGGGAAATGTGATTGGGAAGGGCCCAGTGGGATCTTCAAAGGCATTGATAATATCTTTTTCTTAACTTATGTGAGGAGACGGTAGTTGTTTATTATTCTTTAAACAAGGGGCATACATTGTATCCCATCTTTCATATGTATAATATTATCCACAATAAAATTAAATTCCTGGTACTAAATGTAATAAAATAAACATTTTGCAAATCAAAACTAAAATGAGGTGCCACTTCACACCAGTCAGAATGTCCATTATTAAAAAGTCTACAAATAACAAGTGCTAGAGAGGGTATGGAGGAAAGAGAACCTTCCTACACTGTTGGTGAGAATGTAAATTGGTGCAGCTGCTATGGAAAACAGTACGGAGGTTCCTCAAAAAACTAAATATAGAGTTGTCATATTATCCAGCAATCCCACTCCAGGACATATATTCTGACAAAACCATATTTCAAAAAGATACATGCACCCCAAGTTCATATCAGCATTATTTACAATATTTAGGATATAGAAGCAACCTAAGTGTCCATCGACAAATGAATGGATAAAGAAGAACGGATCTTCTTTAAGAAGTGATATATATATATGTTGGAATACTACTTACCCACAAAAAGGAAATAATGCCATTTTCAGCAACATAGATGAAACTAGAGATTATCATACTAAGTGAAGGAAGTCAGAAAGACAAATACCATATAATATCACTTACATGTGGAATCTAAAATATGACACAAATGAATCTATATACAAAATAGAAACAGACTCAGGGATAAAGAGAATGTATTGTGGTCAACAAAGAGGAAGGGAGAAATGAACTTGGAGTTTGGGGTTAGCACATACAAGCTGTAACATATAAAATGGATAAACAACTAGGTCTCACCGTATAGCATAGGGAAATATATTCAATATCATGAGATAAACCATAATGGAAAAGAATATAGAAAAGAATGTATATGTACATATAACTGAATCGCTTGCCATACAGCAGAAATTAACACACTGGTGTAAATCAACTGTACTTCAAAAAAGAAAAAAATTAAAATAAATTTTAAAAATAAGCATTTTGAGTCACTCAAAGCAACATATTTCTTTCTTCAGAACAAGAATGGTAAGAATGGTATGCAGGAACATGTGAATACAAAAAGAAACGGTTGCTTTTGAAGATTTTAAGATCTAAATGCTTTCCTTCAATTGTACAAGAACTAAAGGTGAGTTCAGACAAACATGCTGACATGCTTAGTCCATAACCTAGTTCATCACAGGGACAGCAATCCCTTCCTTACAGTCACTGAGGCCAAAACCCTTGGAGAAGATACACCTGACTCCTCTCTTTCTCCCACATCCCTTATTCCTTCTGCCAACAAATCCTGCAGGTGAAGACTAGCTTTAAAGTATATTCTGACTACTATCACCCACATCTAACCCACCATCATCTCTTGCCTTAGATAATCTAATAGCCTCCTAATAAATCTTCCTGCTTGAATAAGGAAAGACAAATTTCATTGAAAATTATTTAAAAAGACAAATAAGACTTTATTCAAGACTATTGCAATAAGGAAGAATATTGAACTTCAATTTCAATTCCACTGAAACAAAAGGTGGAATAATTTTTCAGCAGTATAGTGAGTTAGTAGAAAAGTCCTGAGAACCTTAGGGGGGAAGCTGTCAATGTGATTAGGTCATCTGTGTTTGCTAATTGGTGCTTTACCCAAGTTAGGCTCCTACCCTCCCACAGACTGGGAGATCAGGACACCATCTTCTTGATTACATTTCACAGAGATGGCTCCCAGAACCTTGAGAAAGACTTTCCTAGAAATAAAACTGGCAAGAGGCTGGGAAAAGATTTACCTCTGAAAGGGTCTGAGAATTTGCAACTGCAAGTTTTCTAAAGTTAATGCTCTAAGAAAAGGGAGGTGGGGAGCCTATGGATAGAAACCTGTCTAAAGTTAAGTCAGGCCTTGTCTTCTCTTGGTCACTACTCTAGTTGCCTACAAGCCCTCCTCAACACAGCAATTTGACTAATCCTTTAAAAATATAATTTGAGATATGTTACTCCTCTGAACAAACCCTCCAATAGTTTCCTCTTTGCCTGGAATGCTTTGGCTCTAGATTTCCATTTGGTCAACTTCCTCACTTTTCACTTTCTTACAACAATCATTCTCTTCCCCCATCCCTCATCCCACACTCTTGAATCCCCAATTGCCTTTTCTTTGCTCTACTTTCCTTTATCTCAGTACTTAGCACCTTCTATAACGTGGTATAATTTACACAGTATGTTTGTTGTTCACTGTTTGTCTCTGCCCACTGGAATGTTAGCTGCACAAGGGTGGAGGTCTACGTTTAGTTTTTTTCTATATCTCATATACTGAGGACAGTGCCTGGCACATAGTATGCACTGAATAAATGCTTGTTGAATGAACAGTCTCTGATCCATGCCTCAGACAAAAAAAAAAAAAAAAGGTTAACAAAATTCCTTCAGAAGACAGCATCACAACATTCTCTGTTATCATTCAGGAGTTGAATATATTCCTACATAAGAAATTAAATTTACATAGTAGCAAATGAGAATGCAAGTAGTACATATATTCATTATATCAGATTATGTTTAGTGTTATATGAATGAGAAAACCGGTTACAATTATAAGGAGATCTTCATAGACATATAGATATTTATGTCCTAGAATTTATACACAATAGCCTAAAAGTAGCTAACTCCTACCCAATAACAATATGGTTAAATATTTTCCTGGTTTTCCTGGTTTGTTTTTGCTTTTCACTAAATTCTGGGGACCTCACTTTCCCCAAAGCCTGTGTTTAATCTAACAAAATGAAATATGGTACTTATTTTCCAATTAATTTGTATAAAACTACCTGATCCTTAGACAAATTAAAGAACTGGAGAAGGATTTTCCTGATTGGCTGTCTTACTAAATTGAATGC
>PVHT020000105.1:2304607-2349607 GCA_004024745.2 Catagonus wagneri | reverse complement strand
AGTCCTCGATGATAGGGTCGTTGAAGAATAGGATTCTCTGATTCACCTTCATATTCCCCCACAGCACCTCATATAGGGAAGGACTTAGTGAAGTTATTTATTAAATATTCTTCAGTGAGTAAATAAAGACAAAATTGTTTTAACAGACTGTTTAGCAACACATATTCATTCCATGTAACTATGTCTGAATTAACTCCAAATAATGCCATGCCACAAAAGATTGACATTGGCTGATGAATTCAAATTTTAAACATTAGCTCTTGATACATGGAATAGAATTCACTAGGCAGGCATGTAATAAGAGCCTATCGTATGGGTTATTGGAGAGATTAACAAAGGAGGCTTCTCTTGGCTATCCAGAAGTCAGACAGCACACTGGTGGCTTGGATTCAGGGTCAGGTTATAGAAGAAATGTTTTGTTTAGCCTGCATAGTTTCCAAAAAATCATGTGGTTTTTTTTTGCCAACATTTCAAAAATTGGGAGGTTCTACATACCAATTTGCATTTCCAGATTGTCTTGAATAAGGGAAAGAACTGACCACCCTGGGCTCACATTTCTGCATGGCAGCATTGGTTGGAGCTAAAACACCTTTGTTCCCGTAGACAGGGCACATGTGCTCCAAGATCTATACTTGATGGGCTTCATTTAGCTGCCTCATTGCTGTAGTCATTTGACTTCGTAATATTTTTTCTAAGGCTTTTAAAAATTATTTTAAATATAATTAATCACTAATTACTAGCTGTGGTTGGCTGAATATTGGTCCCCCAAGAGGTCCAAGTCTTAATCTCAGAACCTATGAATATATTACCTTATAAAGCAGAAGTGACTTTGGAGATGTGTTAAAATTGAAGACTTTGAGATGGGGAGATCATCCTGGATTATCCAGGTGGGCTCAATCTAATCACATGAGAAATGCAACCTGAGAAACAATCTACCTACCATTTCTGGTTTTAAAGATGAAGGAAAGAGGGTCATGAACCAAGAAATGAACTAGAAGCTAAAAAGAGCAACCAAACAGATTATCCCCTAGAATCTCTAGAAGGAAGGCAGTTCTGCCAACACCTTGATTTTAGCCCATGAAGACCCATTTCAGAACTCTGACCTCCAGATTATGAAATGATAAATTTGCGTTGTCACTAAATTTGTGGTAATTTGCTATAGCAGCAAAAAAAAAAAAAAACTAATAAGATATCTTACATATAATGTACACTATTGTTCCATTCAAGGTTATTGAAGTACTTACAGTAACTTAATGAAATATTGTTATGGCGGCTATACATTAAATAGAGAAGGTTCAAATAGGCAAATAACATATAACTGAATTTTAATTATTAATGTAAAAGTTGCACTGAATGTGAAGAAGAGAAATAAAGCTGAGAAAGGGAAAGAAAATAATGCATGTTTCTATTTTAGATAGATATGGTATAATTCAAAATATATTTGGTCCTTGTCCGTGGTTCCTAGCACAGAACTCCTAAAACCCTTGCATTTCCTGAGTAGTAGGAGTTTGTATTATTATCGTGTTTATCATTCACCATGAGCGGTTTTCAGTGACACCTGAGTTCCTATCAATAAGGTGACTTAGAATAGGGCCCCTAGGTAACCTCAGGCTGGGGTTGATCACCAGAAAGACAAAGTTATTAGAAAGTTGGAACTTTTAGCCACACCTACCTACCTTCAGTAAGGGGAAGGGGAGTTGGAGATTGGGCTCCAGAGAGGTTCAGGGAGCTTCCAGGTTGGAGAGCATATCCATATGCCAGGAGGTAACATACCCCAGCTCCACAGGAACAGAAGCTCCTGTGCTTAGGATCATTTTGGACCTTGCGCTATGCACAACTTCATCTGGCTACGCATTTGTAGCCTTTATAATAAGCCAAGAAACACAAATGTTTTTCTGAGTTTGATGAATCGTTGTACCAAATTATCAAATCTAAGAAGGAGGTCCTGGGAATCCCCGGTTTATAGGTGACTGGTCAGAAGTGCAGGTGGCCTAAGACTGCAAATGATATCTAAAGTGAAAGGCAGTCTTGTGGGATTGAGCCCTTCTACCTGCGGGTTCTGTGCTGACTGGATAGTTTCTGTCAGACTTGAATTGTTGGATGTGTACCATCTTGTTTCAGAGAACTGAAGAACTGGTTATTGGTATGTGAAAAGACACAATACATTTGGTGTCAGAGAAAAAAGCATCTCAAATAGGATAGTGAGAACTTCTAAGAAAGGGACATCTAAGAATAAAATTCTGGGGAAGAGCATTTTAGGGATCTTTGATTTTTTATTTTATAAACGAAGTCCAATGGAACACTGGAGACTCAACTCACATGTGGTTATACCTCCTGCTGACCCCTGTCTTCCCTAGGATGGGTTCTTGGCAGTTACCCTAGGCTCTGTCCAGTCTTGCCCTCACCAACCCACCCAGTGATCTCTGAGAACTTCCACTTCAGTATGCACACTCACCCTGCAGCTTCCTTGGGCCATCCCACATTCAGATACCTAGCATGACCCAGTATGCAGGCTGCAATAACCTTTGAAAAGGCAGTGCTCCATGAGAATGAGAGACACCTGGCTTGACACGCCTGTTCCATCTCAGGCACTTCCTGTAATTCCTACTGCTGCCAACTCTTCTGGCCCTGTGATTGTACTCATGTGTGACTATTTCTCCATGTTTGAAGGACACTGGCATCAAATAGCAAATGAAAAAATATCATGACAAATTGAGAGAGGGCATAGAAAAAAGGGAAAAACTTTATGTTTTAATATATTAATGGTATGTTTTCCTACTTTTTGAACAAGGGGCCCTGCATTTTTCTTTTTCACTGGGCCCTGCAAATGATATAGCCAATTCTAATTAAAGTTGAAAAAATATTACTATTTTGGAAACGTCCAGCTTGAGGTTTCAATTAGGCATCTACTTGGAGATGCTGAGCAGGCAGTTTGATATACAAGTCTGGAAATTAGGAGAAAGTAAAAGATGGAATTAGGAGGTGGGAGTTATGAGTGTATAGATGGCATTTTAAATCTTTCACATGTCCTTCTCATCCATCGGTCCAGTGAAGAGATGCTAAATCCTACAAAGCATTAGAACATGTGAAAGAGAGAGCTCTGTTTTTTTGGCCCTGATCTATCTTAGTTATATTCTGGCAAATCATGAAACATTTTGCATGTCAACCAGTCTTTTGAGTGAGACTCATTTCCATTCAATAATTTAGCAGAGTTAACAAATTTCCCATCATAGACTTTTATGAATTTATTACTGCATCCAAGATCATTAAGGTCAGCAAACCAGGATCCACTGGGCCCAGTGACTCTCACCTGACCCTTATGGACCCTCCCAGAAGATTTGGTAGAGCTCCCAAGCCTATATCAACCTATAGAAGACTTAGAGCCAACAGCAGAGAATCACTCTGACCTAAGACTGCTATCAGTCTCAACCAACTTTGATAGAGGAGACTTAGCTAAAGAACCTGGTAATAAATGACAAGGTCTAACTGCCTTGTCTACTCTGTTCTCCCCAATGTAAAGAAGTGATCCTTATTTTCATTCCCAGGGTGGGGCTGGAAGATTAAACACTTCATCCACCATCCCCCAAACTCACACTGTCAAATCTATTCCCTTAAATAATAGTTGAGCTTCTATGACATTTTGTAGTTTATGGTCTGGAGAGAAGATCTTTTCTGACAGATTACATAACTATTAACTGTTTCTCTCTTATAGGTGGCGTGTTTTGAACTCCAAAACTAAGAATTTGTCTTGTTATTTTCCTTTCCCTGACAAGTCTCCCCAGGAAGCTCAAATGGAGATATTCACTGAAGAAAAAAATGGCTACTATCTCAAATTATCACTTAAAGCACTCTTCTTAAAAACAGCATTGCCACTGACTGAATGTTTATGTCCTCCCAAAATTCACATGTTGAAACCTAATCCCCATTGTAATGGTATTCGGAGATGGGGGCTTTAGGAAGTGATTAGATCATGAGAGCTTTTATGAATGGGATTAGTACCCTTTAAAAGAGACTCCAGAGAACTTTTCACCTTTCATCACATGAGGACACAGTGAGAAGACAGTCAGGTATAAACCAGGAATGCGCTCTTCCCAGACAGAGAATCTACCAATGCCTAGATCTTCAACTTCTCAGCCTGTAGAGGGATGAGAAATAAATATCTGATGTCTAAGCCACCAAGTCCATGGTATAATCTTTGTTACAGCAGCCCTGATGGACCAAGACAAGGGTCATTCTGTCATCAGAATACACTTTACAGAATTATAGTTTTATGAAGAATTCACTTTGTTTCAATATGTCAGTATTCTGAGACATTTCATTTCAGAGTCTATTCCCGGGCTACTGGGTAAGGTGGAAAAAGGTTTCTGCCACTTGGATTTCAGGACATCTCTTCAAAACCCATATACTCAGGTGTCCCAACACAGGTCTCAATTATCTGGAAGAATGGGACCAAACTTATTAACTAAAATAAAGACATCTTGGTGAGAAAATAACTGATTAGTTCTGCTCAGCATTTTTAAGCCCTTAAAACCAAAAGGTTCCATTTGACTGAATAACAGTAGGTGCTCAGGACAAAAAGTTTTACTCCATGGAGGCTCACTTTCCAAGATTTTGCTCTGAGCTCTCTCTCGCACGCTGACCAACTTTGATGAAGCTTCCCCTAATGCTCAGTTTCACTGGTGCCCTCATAATGCTGATCTAGTACACAAGATTCCTCTTCTTAATCAGCCCTGCTTAGTCTCAAGCACTTTTATCTAACTAACCATGTAAAGCCCTTTATGACCTGACCCAGACTTGCCACTCCCCATCCATTAATTTGGGAATATGATTTATGACAGAGAATGTTTTGTCTATGTTTTCTTCTAGGAGTTTTATGGTATTGTGTATTATGTTTACGTTTTTAAGCCATTTTAGTTTTATTTTTAGTGCATGATATGAGGGTGTGTTCCAACTTTCCCTGCACCACTTACTGAAGAAACTGTCTTTTCCCATTTTATATTCTTGTCTCCTTTGTCAAAGACTGCTTGACTGTACGTGGGTGGGTTTATTTCTGAGCTTTTTATTCTGTTCCACTGATCCTTACATTTGTTTTTGACCTATACCACACTGTTTTGATTACTGTACCTTTGTAGTATTGTCTGAAGTCTGGGAGAGTTATGCCTCCTGCTTTTTTTTTTTTTTTTTACTTCAGGATTGCTTTGGAAATTCTGGGTCTTTTATGGTTCCATATGCATTTTTGGATTATTCTGTGTAAGTCAGTCTCCCAACGCAAAAGAGTTAAATACAAAAATAAAAATGGGACCTAACCAAACTTACAAGCTTTTGTACAGCGAAAGAAACCATTAAAAAAAAAAAAAGATAACCTATAAAATGGAAAATATTTGCAAATGATATAACCAACAAGCGCTTAATCTCAAACAATTCACACAACAACAACAAAAAAATCAAAAAATGGGCAGAATACCTAAACAGACGTTTCTCTAAAGAAGACATACAGATGGCTAGTAGGCACATGAAAAGATGCTTAACATTGCTAATTATTAGAGAAATGCAAATCAAAACTACAATGAGGTACCACCTCACACCAGTCAGAACAGCAGTCATTATTGTCTACAGATAACAAATGTTGGAGAGGGTGTAGAAAAAAAGGAAATCCATCTACATTGCTGATGGGAATGTAAGTTGGTGCAACCACTATGAAAACCAGTATGAGGATTCCTCAGAAAACTAAATATAGAATTACCATATGATCCAGCAATCCCATTCCTGATAATATACCTGGAGAAATCCATAACTTGAAAAGATACATGCACCCCTCTGTTCATAGCAGTGCTATACACAAGAGCCAAGACATGGAAACAACCTAAATGTCTATCAACAGAGGAATGGATTAAGTCTTCTTAATCCAGTCTTTTTAATGGCTGAGTAATATATCATTGTATGTATGTACCACATATATATGGAATATTATTCAACCATAAAAAGAATGAAATAATGCCATTCACAGCAACATGGATGGAACTAGAAATTATCATACAATTGAAGTCAGAAAGAGAAATACCATATATCACTTATATGTGGAATCTAAAGTAGGCACAAAAGGGAGTTCCCTTCGTGGCTCAGTGGTTAACAAATCCGACTAAGAACCATGAGGTTGCGGGTTCGATCCCTGGCCATGCTCAGTGGGCTAAGGATCCGGCGTTGCCGTGAGCTCTGGTGAAGTTTGCAGACGTGGCTCGGATCCCGTGTTGCTGTGGCTCTGGCGAAGGCCGGCAGCTACAGCTCCTGTTAGACCCGTAGCCTGGGAACCTCCATATGCCGCGAGCGCGGCTCTAGATAAAGGCAAAAAGACAACAAATAAAAAAAATTAAAAAAAATAAAATAAGCACGAATAAATCTACCTACAAAACAGAATCAAAATCAGAGAAATAGAGAACAGACCCGTGGTTGTCAAGGGGGAGGGGAGAGAGAGAAGTGGACTAGGAGTTTGGGCTAGTAGATGCAAACTATTACATTTAGAAAGATAAATAAGGTCGTGCTGTATTGCACAGGGAACTATATCCAACCTCCTGGGATACACCACAATGGTAAAGAATATAATTATAAATATATATAGTGAGTTACTTAGCTATTTAGCAGAAATTGGCATAACAACATAAAGCCAGCACACTTTGATAAAGAATATTTAAGAAAAAACACTGGGTGTAAGTTATCTGCTTATAACATACTGTGCCAATACTTCACAATTAAGTGTACTCTGCCCCTTTGTCTGGCACAAACTTAACTTTTTATATTAAGCTGACTCCTAGTATCCTGCAGGGCTGAGTTTACGTATCATTTCCTTTCTTAAGTCCACTGTGGTATACTGTATTAAAGTTTACAAATATTCCAGTTTCCTACTTAATAGTGTTCCTCCTTGAGATGACTCTATATATCCCACCCTACAGAACTGAGGAGTGACCAGGCATCCAGATTTAACCAAACTATGAAGTTTCATGGCAGAGACTCCAATAACACTCTTACCTCTGATACCAACTACAAATTCATGGAATTTCCAAAAACACTGTGAGATTTGATAATTCTCTACAAGGATTCACAGAATTCACTGGATACTACTGTACTCTCACAACTATGGGTTATTACAGAAAAAGAATCCAGATGAAAATCAGTCCAAAGAAGACACTCGTAGAGCAAAGTATGAGAGGATTTCAAACTCAAGGCTTCTGTTGTCCTCAGGACCACAGAAGTCACATATGGAAGTCACATATTGACTTCTTCAGAGTCATTATGTGACAATATGCAGGGACACTCAGGATTTGAATTCAGAGTTTTTAATGGTGCTTCATTACACAGGCAGGATAGATTGACTGGCCAAGTGGTTGAACTCAGTCTCCAAATCATCTGATACTGCATGACCCAAAGCTCACACTTTAAATTACATGGTCAACATTTCCGATGTGAGCCATCTCCCACCCTAAAATTGTCAGATGCAGCCACCACTCACTCTAGACAAAGACATTCCTATCAGAAGCTGAAGGAAAGGCCAAAAGTCTTTCTTTGGGCAAGGCTAAATTCTTTCCTAAACTCGATGTGACTAGCTTTGGCTAATGACATGCAAGCTGAAATAATGCATGTCATTTGAAAAGCCACTGTGGGGTTATACTTGTCTCTTTTCCCTTTCCCCTATGTTTCAGATAAGGGCTATGTCATCAGTCTCAGTCTTTGACTGTGACAAGCAAAACCTCTTTCTTTACCTATTATGAACACAGTGCACAAGAGAGAAATAAACCTTTGTTTCTCCAAGTCTCTAAAGTTTGTGGTTTTTTGTTACTACAGCATAACTCCGCCAATCCTAACTGATCTACCTACCAAAAATTCACCTACAGAGAAATGAGTAGAGTGTTTTGCTTAGTTGATAACATTTAAAATGAGTGTTCATATAAAACAATCCAAATTTCTAGCTTCTAATAAAAATAAACTCAGACGTTTTATCAAGCACTCAAATATCTGCAAAAAACAACTGAATAGGCGAGATCAGCTCAACCCCCTTGACAATCCATGTGGTGTCCCAAAGAACATGGCCCCTACCAGGCCTGGTTAATTCCTGTCACCTGACTGGTCCCTGCAGACAACTTAGGTTTCAATCTCTTTAAATATATTCAACAAATGAATGGTGAAAGAAGAGGGTAGATAGAAGAGAGAGCGGAGTGGGAAATTTAATTTATATTAATAATATTCTTCTGTTGAAAACAACTTACTACATACACAGAACATAACATAATTTAACTGATTCGGAATTGGTACGTAACCTCAGTTACTCTAAGTCACCAAGAATGTAGACAATATTATTTTATCTAATAATAAAATCTCATTCAAAATATGTTTAAAATTGCATTCTCCCAAGGTTTATAACTGCAAAATGATTTCTGCCTTTCAGTAATTTTTATCTTCTGTTTGGTTTTCTTTTATTTTTCCAAGACTGCCTACAACTTTTGGAGATAAACATTCAGTTAATTAATTAAATAACTAAGTAGTACATTTAATTAATTGCTCTTTGTCGGTAAATACCACTAGGCCATTCATATCTGGGCTTTGGTTCCCTTCTGTGGAATGGTGATACTTAGGTGAGTCCTAGCTGCCTAATCTTTGACTTGGTAGTCAGTCATGGTTTGCTAGGCAACAGGTATGTACTTATCACCACAGAGATAAGTGAGACCTAATAAAACTCTGTCTTCACTGTTTACTTTGGTGCCAGCAGGACCAAGTTACACTGTGATATTCATATACTGAATCAGATGTGAAAAAATCTGAATTAAATGGTGTTTACTACAGTCTGATCCGATAATATGTGGGACTGGCCCCTTGAACAGTGTTTCTGTTGGACCATCCCCAAAATCTCACTCATTACAGCACTTAATAACCACAGAGATTTTACCTGTGAATATGTGCTTCAGAATTGATAAGCTTCTCAGTAGTTGACAGCTTCTCATTTATTTTTATACTCTACTTTCCCCTACATATGCTTGCTTTTTTTTTTTTTTAATTTTACTGGAGTTGATTTACAATGTTGTGTTAGTTTCAGGTACACAGCAAAGTGAGTCAGGTTACTACAAAATATTGAGTAGAGTTCACTGTGCTATATAGTAGGAAATCACAAGAATTAGCCAAGTTTCCATCTTTTTCCTCATAATTAATCATTATACACACAGAATTTCTACTTGCTAAGGATCAACAATTAGCTCCAATTTAGAGCTGAATCGAGGACTCTTTCTTTCTTTCTTTTTCTTTCTCTCTCTCTCTCTCTCTCTCTTTCTTTCTTTCTTTTTGCCTTTTCTAGGGCTGCACCTGTGGCATATGGAGGTTCCCAGGCTAGGGGTCTAATCAGAACTGTAGCCACCGGCCTATGCCAGAGCCACGCAGGATCCAAGCTGTGTCTGTGACCTACACCACAGCTCATGGCAACGCCAGATCTTAACCCACTGAACGATGCCAGGGATTGAACCCGCAACTTCATGGTTCCTAGTCGGATTCGTTAACCACTGAGCCACGATGGGAACTCCCAAGGACTCTTTCTTTTATCTTTTTTTTTTGTTTGTTTTTTGTCTTTTTAGGGGCCACACCTTATGGAGGTTCCCAGGTTAGGGGTTAAATCTGAACTTAACCACTGGCCTATGCCACAGCCACAGAAACGCCAGGTCCCAGCCATGTCTGCAACCTATACCACAGCTCACACCACACCAGATCCTTAACCATTGAGGCCAGAGAATGAACCTTCATCCTCATGGATACTACTCAGATTTGTTTCCACTGAGCCACTTTGGGAACTCCCTCATTTGCTCTGACAAGGACTTGATGGCTCTTCCAGAATTACGCATTACTATTTACTACATAGTACTACTAGTAAATCTTATGTTCTCTTTAAATATATATTCCTTAGGACAGCCTCCTTTTTCTGTAATTAAATAGTGTTTTTCTTTTATATGAGGCTTATTTTATAAAATAGAGACATTTAAATGATTTTTAATTTGAATATCCAAAATGTGTCCAGTTTTTTCAGTAGAATGCTTCATGAGACAAAAGGGAAAAGTTAAGAATGCATGTATGTGGATCCAAATACATTTTTGTGACTGATTATACATTTTGTAAAACAGCTGGAAAATAGAATGTTAATTGACCCTGGTTACTGTGGTTGTGTGTCCCTTGCCAATGAAAATCTAGCTGAAATACACAAATATTTTCAAATATGCTACACGGGTGTTTCTTCATTGCCAAAAAGGAAAATAAGCTGCACAGTCGTTATGTAAACCCTTGTGTTATTCCCAATGCACAAACATTTTGCAGATGTTTCCCTATGAAAACATTCTAAAACATATACTTGGCTGCCTTAAGTTGAGTTATTCTGCAGTAACTGTTTCTTTGGGGATGTAGCTTATTATTGGGTTTTGTGGTTGAACAAATGAGGTATGCGAAAGATAGAATTAATGATTTGGACATCCCTAGCTTATTAACATTACAGTGCTCTAGTGATTTAATCTCACTTCTATCACAAATGAACATCACAAATACAAAAGCAACAAATACACAAAAAAGAGGGGGTGGAAGGTCCCTACAGTTCTGAAATCAGCACGACTATTTGATCAGCATGACATCCACAAGGATTAGTATCTCCCGATGTTGTCTGTAAGACTTTCTCATGACCCCCACCCTTCTCCTTTCCAGCAAGAACTCTTATGCTATGTGATACAGTTTTGGCAACTGAGAATGAAATTGTGGTAAAGGCAAGGAAAACCTGAGGAGAAATTCAAATATGGTACTCTCTAAACTCCACAAAACTTCAGGGAACTCATGCCTCTCCTTTGTCTGCACAACTACAACCTAGATGAAAATGAGGCTCTCTCAACAAACTGAGAAGAAGAAACAATAACAACATAGATGGATTTTTTTTCTTTTTTTTTGTCTTTTTAGGGCCACACCCTCATTATATGGAGGTTCCCGGGCTAGGGGTCAAATCAGAGATGTAGCCGCTGGCCTATGCCACAGCCACAGCAATGCCAGATCCGAGAGTGTTTGCAACCTACACCACAGCTCACGACAATGCCAGATCCTTAACCCACTGATGCAGGATGGGACCTGCATCCTCATGAATCCTAGTCAGATTTGTTTTCTCTGAGCCACGATGGGAACTCCCATAGGTGGGTTTTTTAAAACTCACCCCGTGAGAAAAACATCTGTCACCACATACAAGGAAAAAGAAATTGAAAATTTTCATGGTTTCCTTGAATGACAGGGACTCATAAATAAAATATGCTTATAATCATTTAAGTGTATGGCTAAGGACACCGCTCTGAATGAGGTAGTCTTGGACAAAGATAGTTCAGCTGCCTATAGGTTGTGTAACCTTGCAAATTTTAGTTGATTTGTCTAAACCTCCATGTCTTGATGATGATAAAAGCATTAATAATAGCTAATATTTATTGAGCGCTTACCATGTACCAGACACCATTTTATAATTAGTACATGCTATTTCATTAAATTCCCACAAAAATTTTGTGACAAAAACCCTTTAAAATCCCCATTTTACAGACAATAAAACTGAGGCACAAAGAAATAAGAATTGATTTTCATTTAAATCTTTTGCTATATGCTCAACTTCTTCCAGCCACTTCACAAATATTAATTCATAATATCTGTTAAATAGAAGCTGCTACTTTAATGAGGAAACTAAAGCACAGACAGATTAAGTAACTTGCTCAAAGTCACAGTCAATAACTGGTGGCTGTGGCACAGGCCAGTAGCTGTAGTTCCAATTCAACTTCTAGTCTGGGAACTTCCATATGCCACAGGTGCGGCCCCAAAAAGCAAAAACTCACAGTGTGATTTCAGATTATACTCCAGAACCACTAGATATCATTACCACTCTTTAAGGGACCCATAATCATTGAATGACATCATATTGGAACATGATAAGCATAATAAAATGATAATTATTACTATTATTTTGAGTTTATTCTGAAGATTATGGAAACTCTTAAAATATTATCAGAAATAATAATACAGCTAAGAAGATAGAAACCAATAATGTTTTTACACTCTATTTTTCACTGGGTAATTTTTAAAACTAGAAAGAAGGCTGGTGGGCTGGAACAGAGTGAACAAGGAGAGGAATAGAAAATGAGGTCAGATTTTAGCCAATCACACATAGCCTTGTACACCATTATAAAGACTGACTTTTGTTCTCAGTGAGATGAAAAGCCATTGGTGAGTTTTGAGCAAAGTCATAAAATGATCTGACTTAAATGTCTTAATGGGATCAGTCTGGCTGCTGTGTTGAAAAAAGAACTGCAGGGGAGCAAGGGCAGAAGCATAAGGTACTATTATTTCATGAGGCTGAGAGAGGTTATGTAAATGGCCCAGGGTCTGTCAAAGAGTCAGTAGGCATCAAACAGGGTTTCCAACTCAGACCTGCATGATTTAACCATACATGATGCTGAATGGGGGAATGATGGAGACCCTGGGTAGGCTTTTAAGTCATCTTATTGGATCTAAATGCAAAGTGCGATATTTTCTGAAAACCTTTGCCTAGAAAAGAAATTATCTTGTACACTTAAAATTTTAGTCTTCTTAACAATATGCCTAGTTATTTGAGAAAGATCTATGACAACTAATACTAATTCTTGTCCCATATCTACCCGTAACCAGGTAATACTGAGCAATCTATATGTCTTTAACAAGTGTTTTTCACCAGATTACATTTGTAGCTATAAAAAGTAGTGTTTTATGTCAAGATTAGTCACTTCATTGTTAGCAATATTTCCTTTACAATTCCCTGGAATTATTATCCTATAAGAACAACCAAGGCAAAAACTATCCATCACACAATCTAATGTCTGGCATACCAAGGCAGAAACTACACATCTTTTGATTTAATGTCTATTCAATAAATATTAGCTAGACTAAATAATAGGTTACATTACAATATTGTCTAAGTAATCCAGGGTTTAGCCAAAGTTCCTAAGAATCAGCACTGATACTATACTTATTGACTATGCAAAGGGTAAATATTATATCCTTAGTAGGGGAGATAATCTCAGGGAGTTCTAGCAATAAGTCTCAAACCAGAGACTGAGGGTCTGAAGCAGCACTCAAATTCCTAGATGCAATGAAAAAATAATGTAGGACTGTATTAGTCAAGGTAATTCACACTAGCTATTGTAACTCCCAAATTCAAGGACTCAAACCCAATTATCAGCTCTTAAACAACTCCCAATTTTCAGCAGCTTGAATCTAAAAACCTAATTTCTTTCTAAATTCATAATATACTGATGGGCTGAGTGAGTGGCTTTTATAGACTGATAGCTATCTTCCAAGCTATGACTCAAGTCCCCCAAGCTCCTTCCATTCTGTGGCCCCATTCCCTGGGACTTTTATGGAATCCTCTGTGGGATCATCTGCATTTAGCAAACCAATGAATTAAGACAGAAGAATGTGAAAACATTCTAGTGGGACCTCTACCAGGCCAAGTCTGGCAGTAGGATATTTCGTTGAGTTATTCCACTGAACCCAAGTCACATGGATATCCTAATTGCAAGGGGTCTGGGAAAGGCAGAGCAGTGAGCCAAATTCCTAGGGAACAGATGGGAAAGTCAGAGAATCGAGTTTACTTCTGGTACTAATGGTTGGAAAATATATACTTTCTGACAAAGGTGGACCACTGGTTAACGTGTTGAATTTTTTTTTTTTTTTTACTGCTTGATAAATGGTTGTGACTTGAGTTTGCTGGTGATTGGGGAAGACAGCTTTTCTCACACGTATTCATACACTTTTATACTTCAAACAAATTTATAACATTAAGTACAAATTCAAAGGTGAGCAATATGACAGAAAATTGATGTTTAGAAAAGCAGTATTTGGACACAAATGAGATCAAGAAAGTGGTAAATGAATTTTTATTTGGGTATTTATTTATTTGGAGGGCCTAACTTTTCAAAATGGCATTTTCTTAAGTCTTCTTTAATACTTCCCTTACTATAGATCATATTAATTGCCCTGTTAGTTCTGTTCCTATAGAATGTTATATTTGTTCAATAAGTTTAAGCTAGTGTAAATAGCATCTTGAACTAGTATAGGCCTTATTACATTGCTTCTGTTTGTTTATATGTGAATTCTTGAGGGAACAGTAAATATTATTGTTCGGAGTGGATGGTTAATGAATCTTTAAAACATGCAAAAGGGGTCATGCTATTTCTTTACTAAAACCTCTCAGTGAATTCCCATTGTTCTTAATACAAAATCCTTAAAAAAGTGGACAAGACCCTTCATGTACTGGTCCATGCCTAATTCTCTGTCTTTATTCATTTCTAGGACTCAATCATAATGAACTTTCAGTTCCTTAAAGGCCTCAAACTTTATCACTCTGCCCTTTTGTGACTGAGGTTCCATCTGCCTGAACTCCCTCCCACCTCTTTTCATCTGGCTAATTCCTACTCAGCCTTTCAGCTAAATTGGATATTCTTTGAGAAATATTCCTTGAGCATCCTACAGTTGGAAGGTTCCCTGTTATCTTCTTGCATATCAAGTAGTACTTTAGCTAAAGTAATACATATGTTGTTTACTGTAAATGCTCATTTAATCGTCTTTTTGCTACCAGACTATGTTTTCCATAAGGGAGATATCATTCTATTGAAAACTATGATAACTCCTATTATCTAGACCATTGCCTGGCATAGAATAATTGTTTAATACTTATCTGTTGAATGAATGAGTGAAAAATGTCCACTGAAATTAATAAGGATTGGTTCAATCAACATTTATTGGGCACCAACTATAAGTAAGTGCAGTCCTTCTAACGCTAGAATTTTTCTATTTCTTGTTCTGAAAACTGCTTACCTCTACTACTTATAAGGGTAGCATATCAAAATCCATCTCATCACTTCCTCTGCACAGACTCCCACCACGAAAAACACCACCACCAGTATCCTCAACACATATACCTACAACCACTCAAACCTGCTTCCTCTCCTTATTTCCCTACTTACTCAGTAACTCAGGCTTAAAAATCTCAGGATCTTTTTTTAACAGTTCCCTCAGATCTCATTAGTTACTAAGCCCCACAGATTTGACCCATGAAAGATATCTTGAATTCATCCTTTTCTTTCCAGTCCTACTGCTACTCTCATAGTTCAGGTTCTCATTACTTGTCACCTGATCTAATTCAATAGCCTCCCAGGGTGTCTCTTCACTTTTATTCTCTTCCTCTTCCAATCTACTTTACACATTGCAGCCAGAGTAATTGACCCAAAGGTCAGTTCACTCCCCTACTCAAAAACCTTCAGTGACTCCCCATTTTTAACCAAAAAAGAATAGCAAATCCTCAGCCTGGCATTCAAAGGCCTATATAATCTGGCCCCAATTTATCTTATCTTTTCCAGTCTTATGTTATAATACTCCCCCTCACTGTAGCCAAAATGGTTTTATTTTCATTCCTAGAACTTACCTTGCACTTTCTTACTTTCATGCTTCACTCATGTTCTTTCTGCTAAGTCTGACCTGCCTTCCTTCCTACGAACCTGCTGTCTTCTCTCACCTCTCTCTATAGGGAGCTTCAAGTCACACCATGTGGGTGGTTCACAAATGGAATGGATAGAAATTTGTAGTTAAGTAATTCACTTCTGAATATCTTGGTTAAAGTGTTCTCCAATTTTTTTTCCCATTGGCTTTTTAAAATTCTCCTCTTTTCTTTGTCCCATTGTCATAATATATTTTATTATTTCTATAATCTTATTCAGAGGCTACTATGTCCTATCTTTCTATTTTTCTTAACTCTTGCTTTTGGTTCTTTTCTTTATGAAATTTGTCATAATACAAAGGACTAGAGTTGCTATGTTATAAATAGTCCATTAATGGTTTTCCTGGACAAAAAATTGTATTAAAACTTTAATGGAATATTCCCTCTCCATTTTCTGGTTGGTTGATAATATGGAAATCTCACGAGATCATTTTTAAACTCAGTGAATTATATTTACCGAGGGTAATGTTACATTTGTGCAAGAGATAGCACTAATGCCTATGACAAAAATTACCTAATAAATTCATCTTAACTATCTTTTGCTGTAGTACCTTTCATATGTAGTTATTTATGGAAGTAAATAAAGGAAATATTGCAAAATACAATTATCAGTTAATATTCTGCATAATTTATGTACTGAATTAAAATTTGGTCAAATTTAAAAGTAAGAGAATTTCTGTTTCTAGTCATGTGGAAGTACACGGATCAGACAGGATTTCCTATTGCAATCAACTTGAAAAGTGAACAAAACACATGAAATAATTTTTCTCAGACATTAGACCATTGGTAGCCCAGGGCTGTGATCACCGAAATAAGATAAATGGGGTATAACCTATAATTTCCCTTAAAGGAGTAATCTGGAAGGGGTAACCGAGCAAATCAGAGTAGCCTTTCAAAGTTAAAAAGATAAGATCAGAATTCAACAAAGCTGAATTATTTGGAATTTATGGGGCAAAATATTAAAAAAAAATTGTTCCTTAACGTTCCCTAGAAGTTCCTTTTTTACTCCCTGAATTCTCAAGATTATACGCATTACTGTAAAATAACCTGACGCTGGGTAAAAAGTATGAACTAAATAATTCTAAGAGTTCACACAGGGCTGGGATATGTTTAAGTTTTAACTAGTGAGAGTACAGAGACCTCAATGAACATTCAGGATTTTGGTAGATATCTCAGGTGAGCAAGGCCAAAACAGCACTAGAATAGAGTTTAAAACTATACTATACCCGTCATAAAAAAACTTAAAAATAAACCTAAATAACCAAGCTGACTGACACCTTAATCAGTTTTCAAAATAATATTCAATACTGTTTAAAGTAAACAAAAAATTCAAAAACTCAATATAATAGTTATAATGTCTAGCATCCAATAAAAAATTACTAGATATGTCAAAAAGCAAGAAAATATGACCAATATTAGAGATAAAAACAGTTTTTAAAAAAGACCTATAATCCACACAGATGGTCAAACTAGTAGACAAGGACATGCACTGCCAAAAAATATAAAGGAAATTCTTTAGATTGAAGGAGTATGATCCAAATGTCAACCTGAATCTGTAAGTGATCTAAAAGGATATTTGGATCCACACTAAGGGATTGAAGACTGCCAAAAATGATAAACATACCAGGAAAGTAAAAATATATTTTTCTCTCAATTAAAATTACTTTAAAGATAATTGACTATTTATAGCAAAAAAAAAACAGTATCAATGTGTCTGAGATTAATAACCTACAGATAAATAAAACATAAGACAGAAATAACACAAAAGAGAGGAGAGGGAAATAGAGAGATTTCTACATTTTATGTTAAGGAGTATAATATATTTGAAGATGCACTGTAAGTGAAAGAAAGTATTGGCAGTAAAACTGAACACTAAAAATAGTAAATCAATTAGAAGGCAAGAAAGGATAAAAACTTCAGAAAGAGCAGTAGGAAGTATAGAAAACAAATAACAACATTGTAATGTTGTTTAACCATGTTGATTTTATAGTAATGGTAAATGGTCCAAACAAACTGAATTAAAAATCAGGACCCAATTTTATGATTACCACAAGAAGTTCAATTTAAATATAAAGACATAGCTATTTTAAGTGGAAAGCACATAAAAATATATAACATGAAAACATTAATCATAAGAGAGCAGAGTGTCTATGTTAACACACGAGAAACTGCAATTCAGAGCAAGGAATATTTTCAGACATAAAGAGTGATCTTATATAATGACAAAGGGTCAATTCATCCTGAAGACATAGTACTGAGTGTATATGCACCTGTGGTAGTCTGCCTCTAAGACAGTCTGCCTCTAAGACTGTCCCAGTGATCTCCTCTTTCTGAAATTCATATCCTTTTACAGTTCATTCCAACACTGTACTAGAGATGGAATGTGTAACCAAAAACAAGTCAGACATGATGTCAATTCTGATACTACATTTTAAAAATATTTCTGGAAAATCTCCAAGTACTATCAAATTAAAAAGCATATCTCTAAACATTCTAGGGAAATATTAGATATTAAAAAGTAAATGAGGAGTTCCCATCATGGTTCAGTGGTAATGAACCTGACTAGTATCCATGAGAATGTGGGTTCGATCCCGGGCCTTGCTCAGTGGGTTAAGGATCTGGCATTGCTGTGAGTTACGGTGCAGGTTGCAGATGTGGCTCAGATCTGGCATTGCTGGGGCTGTGGTGTAGGCTGGCATCTGCAGTTCTGATTTGACCCCTAGCTTGGGAACTTCCACATGCCACAGGTACAGCCCTAAAAAGGCAAAATAAATAAATAAATATATAAAACATAAAAACTAAATGATGTTAAGTGTCTACATTAAGAAACTAGGGGAAACAAGTAAATACAAAAAAGTAGAAATAAAAACTAGGGGAAACCAAAGGAGGTAAAAAACAGAAACAATAAAGAACATTAACTAAACTAAAACTAGTTTTTTTTAAACAGTCCATAAAATTTACATACACATAGCTAGACTCATGAAGAACAAAAGAAAGAAAACACAGTGATTCATATTAGAAATGTAATAGAAGCTATCACTACAGATACCACATAAATTGTAAGTATAATGTGTGATATTATGAACAACTTTAAGACATTTGGCAAATTATGACCAAATGGGCAAATTCTTCCAAAGACACAACTAAGAAGCTTCAAAATCAGAATAGTTTTATATTTACAAATAAGCTGATTTCACAATTAAACATGTCACTCAAAAAACAGCATGCCCAGAAAGATTTATTGGTACATTATATTAGACACTTTATCTATCATCCTGATAGCAAAACCAGACCAAAAATAAAACAAAACAAAGCAAAATAGGAAAAATTAAAGACTAGTAGTTCCTATAAACATAGATGTCAAAATCCTTAACAAAATATTAGCCAACTGAATTTACAATTATAGTAAAAGAAATATGCATCATGACCAAATAGGGCTTAATCCAGGTATGCAAATGAAATTCATTTATTAACAATGAAATGCATCTTACTAACAGAATGAAGGAGAAAAGCCATAATCAAAATACTTGCAGAAAACGCACTTGATAGTATTAAACATTCATTGAGCAAAAAAAATTGCTAGGAATAGAAAGTAACTTTAAAACTGATAAAGACTATTTGCTGAAAACCTACAGTTACTGTCACAATTAATCACAAAACACATAATATGTTCTCCTTAAGATTAAGAACAAAGATGGCTTCTCTTACCTCAACTCGGTATGAGCGATGTTTTGTCAGTGAAAGAAGGTGTGAAAAAGGCACAAGGCATAAATTCCTAAAGGAAGAAGCAAAACTGTCTTTATTCATAGAGTACACTGTAATTTACTTTCTACAATCAAAAAATAGAGAGCAAAAAATAATAACACCTAAAAAGCAAATTTATCAAGGGTTTTTAGTTATTTTGTATGATGCAAAATCAGTATGTAAAAGTCAATGGTACTCTATAATTAAAAGTAAATAACAAAAAAACGAATCTCAAAAACACCATTTATAACACTCAAACATAACACATTAATCATAAATTCTTCAAAATCTTTACAGAATCTGTACTTTTATAGTTACAAAAGATTAGTGAGATAAAGATCTTAATAAATAGATATATCATGCTTATTAACTAAAAGACTAAATGCTATTAGGATGATAATTCTCCCTAAACTGTTCAATCAATTCAGTCAAATCTTAATCATAATCCCAGTACGCTTTTTTTTTTTTTGAGTATTTGACAGGCTGATTTCAAATTTATTAGGAAAAGTAAAGAATGTTACATAGCAAAAAGCTGTTTTTAAAGTGGAGCTACTGTAATTGAAACAGTGTGTTAACAGTAAGGATAAACAGGTCAATTCAAAAGAAGAGACAATTTAGAACCAGTGGCACACCTACCTGGGAAATTAATGGTTGAAAAAATTGCCAAAATAATTCAATAAGTATTTTCAACAAATTTTGATAAAGCGAATGGATATCTATATAAAAATACAAATATCTCAACATCTACCTTGTACTAAATAAAATATTTATATTTGATACAAGTTATAAACCTAAACACCAAAGCTAAAACTCTTAGACTCTAGGAGAAATATAAAAACAAAATCTTTTGATATTTGGATAGACAAAGAAATCTTAGGTAGGGCATAAGCATTAACCACAAAAATATTAATGAACTGGAATTCATGAAATTAAAAACATAGCTGGTCTTCATATGAAACTTATGAAAATTAAAGGTAAGCTACAAACTGGGACAATATCTCTCTCTCACACTTTTTTAGGGGCTGGCTGGGGCATGGCATCATGTAGCTTGATGTAGGATCTCAGTTTCTAGACCAGGGATTGAACCCAGGCCACAGTAGTGAAAGCACCAAGTTCTAACCACTAAATCACCAGAAACCTTTAGAAGAGTAAGTATATTTTTAATACACATATCTGACAAAAAAGTCCGTGTCCAGAATATATCCTTTAAAAAATCCCTTACAAGTCAATGAGACATAAATCCCAATTAAATTAAAAATAGTCAAAACATTTGAACAGGTACTTCACAAAAGAAAGGATATGAATGGCCAATAAATACACAGAAAGCTGCTCATCATCCTTAGTCATCTAAGAAATGTAAATTAAACCACACTGAGATATTCCCTCACACTCACAAATCAAAAAAAACTGACAGTCTTACAATCTCAAGTATTAGCAAGGATGGGGACCAGTGAGAACGTTCATACTATAACTTATGCTGGGATAAAATAGTAAAACCACTTTGGAAAACTCTTTGATACTTTCTTATAAAGTTAACTATATGTGTATCACATAACTCAGCAAATCCATCCTTAAATATTTACTCTAAACCTAAAACACAAGTTGACAAACAATACATATACATAAATTTTCATAGCACATTTATTCAAAATAGTACCAGGCTGGGAGTTCGCATCATGGCTCAGAGGTTAACGAACACAACAAGCATCCATGAGGACGCGGGTTCAATCCCTGGCCTCACTCAGTGGGTTAAGGATCCGACGTTGCCATCAGCTGTGGTGTAGGTTGGATCCTGTATTGCTGTGGCTCTGGCATAGGCCAGCGGCTACAGCTCGGATTCAACGCCTAGCCTGGGAACCTCCATATGCCACGGGTACGGCCCTAAAAAAAGAAAAAAAAACATAAAAAAAAATAGTACCAGACTGGAAACAACTCAAACATCCATGATAAAGTGGATGGGTAGATAAGAAAATGTTGGCATATTCATACAATTCATAATATGAATACTATTCAATGATTTAAAAACAAAACAAAGACAGATTCAATACTTGATAACCCATCAAATTGGAAGAATTACAAAAAAAAAATCTCACTGAGCAAAAGAAACCAAACACAAAAGAGTGCACACAATAAGATTTCACTTACATGAAATTCTAGAATAAGCAAAATAATCTATAGTGACTGAAAGTATACTGCTGGTTGCCTGAGGTTGGGGGTTTGAGGAAGATGACTGATTACCAAAAAGCACAAAGAAGCTTTTTTGGTGTGACAGAAATGTTACATACTTTGGTTGGAGTGGAGTGTATACGGAGAAGAGTGTTTGTCAAAATTTATGAAGTTGTAATGTGCTTTAAAAAGGTGTATTTTGCTATATGTAACCTGAATCTCAAAAAAATAGATTTTTTAGTTTTTTTTTTTTAAGTTATAAGCCATATAACTTAAATTGGCCCCAAATCCTAATCTTAAAACAAACCAACAAACAACAAAAGAAAATGTTTTAATAGTGAAAGAAATGTCAACATGTATTTAAGTAATCATTAGGAGGCTTAAAGTGTGGTTTTTATAACTTGACTGATCCAAAAAAGCCTGTTGTTTTTTTAGCCACTTATGTGAGTATTAATTTACTCAAGCCAGTACTTTCTCTTTTCGTTCTGTGGTCCTATATTTCCCTTTGGCTCCCACATTAGCTGGTGTCTAGAATTGATGAACAGATACAAGAACATTATCCAAATTCTATTGCACTCATCTATAAAGAAACAGAATAATAGTCAACAAATACTTGTCGCTATATTTTGAAACACAAATAAACTCCTTCTATTACATACTTATTCTCTGTGTTATTTCTTCAGGGCAGAATGACACAGCCAGAAAAATATTCAATCAAATCTGTGATCTTTTTTATGCTTGCGATGGTATGTACCCACAACAGTTTCGACCAAAACCTGTGAGTCACCACTTTTATTTAGGCATAGCTGATCAAAAAAAAAAGCAGGCAAGAATTCTTGTTTATTTCAGTAAAAAAAAAAAAATCAGCAAACCTGTGTTTTTTTTGCTACTAAAAAGTCCAGTTAATTGAATACTAGCAATATGGCAAGTCTCATCTTTTAAATTGTTTTGTTTATAAAATTTAATATAAATTATTTTATTTAATCACTTAAAACTGGATTTTATTCTGGCACATTGCAATTCTTATAATTACATGGGTAATTAAGTAGTTTATATGGGAAATAACTAGCAAGGATTCAAGGCACCAAAATCAAACCCATTCCAACCTCTGCTTTTCAGTTCACTCTTACATATTGTATCAGATTATACCTGAGCAAAAGACCCTTTAAAGAAGATGTTTCTCAGCTTCATCTCTGCACAGCAGGATTCTTAGCCTTTCAGATGCCATTATATCCTTTATTTTTCATCATTTCCACCTTCTGTAATCATCTCATAATGGAGCATAATGTATTAACTATATCACAGGAGATATATGATACTATTATAAGCATGTTTCTTTATAATTTTTAGAAGTAACTCCAGCTACATATATGTTTTATTCAAAAATTTCACGATAAGTTTCTTGATTTGAAAAAGCATAGAGAAAACTAGATTTGCTCTTATTTCCTTTTTCTCATCTATGGCCACACCCACAGCATATGGAAGTTCCTGGGCCAGGAATTTAATATGAGTCGAGGCTGTGGCAACACTGGATCCTTTTACCAACTGCACCAGCCTCGGGATTGAACCAATATCTCCACAGCAACCCAGCCACTGTAGTCAGATTCTTGAACCGCTACCCTAAGGCAGGAACTCCTATTTCTTACATTTGTCCACTATAACCAGCAGAAAAAGAAATCAACACTTTGAATGGTTCATTATGAGAAGTGTTATAATTTCATTTTCTTAGAGAATGTCTCTATGTGAGGCTTGATAGATGAACACCCACATTGAAAAAATTATTTTCATACTGCCATGTAAAAAATGAGGCACTGTTTGTTGCTCATTTTATGGGCTTTGTAAGCACATAATGCCATATACACACTATACAATGTCTTTATACATACACATGTACTTTGTAATCATAATATTCTATTTTTACATAAAATTATATACAATAATTTTTGCTTCTTGATTTTTTTTTTGGTATTTTTAGGGCTGAACCTAAAAATTCCTAGGCTAGGGGTCGAATTAGAGCTGTAGCCACTGGCCTGCGCCACAGCCACAGCCACAACCACACCAGATCTGAGCCTTATCTGTGACCTACACCACAGCTCAGGGCAATGCTGGATCCTTAACCCATTGAGCAAGGCCAGAGATCAAACCTGCATCCTCATGGATAC
The DNA here is from genome assembly GCA_004024745.2 of Catagonus wagneri. Lineage (NCBI taxonomy): Eukaryota > Metazoa > Chordata > Mammalia > Artiodactyla > Tayassuidae > Catagonus > Catagonus wagneri. The sequence continues at coordinate 2,325,970 of PVHT020000105.1, read as the reverse complement.
TTGTCAGATTTGTTTCTGCTCAGCCACAATGGGATCTCCTGTTTCTTGCCTTTAAAAAGTCACCATCATTCCAAAAAGTAAGTGCTAAGAAAAACAAAATAGTGTGAAGGAATTTCTAAGAGGTTCCAGTGGTTGTTCAGTGAACAAACCTGACTAGGATCCATGAGGACGTGGGTTTGATCCCTGGCCTCACTCAGCGGGTTAAGGATCTGGTGTTTCCATGAGCTGTGGTGTAGGCTGCAGACACAGCTAGGATCTGGTGTGGCTGTAGAGTAGGCCGGCAGCTGTAGTTCTGATTCAGCCCCTAGCCTGTGAACTTCCACATGCAGCAGGTGCAGCCCTAAAAGAAAAAAAGAAAGAAAAATGGGAGGAGAGAGGATTAATATTTATATATCAAAGAAGAAAATAATAGGAGAATATCCTCCATGGCTCTAGTGTTTTGCTACGTCTTGTGAACAGAAGCACTGACTATGTAGTTGTTATATAGACTATCTTTTCAAGAATGCTTGTAAAATGAACAACCTTGGAAGTTAGAGACAGCAGCTCCCTCTGGAGAAAAGGGCAGGTCTGGTTACCGTTCAGAACTGTAATAATAAAGTCTCTGTCCCTCTCAGGCAAGGTGAGGCCAGCTACTTCCCACCATAAAGCTTTGGGTGCCCTGCCTCAGGAGACATTTCCTCTAAGGTTCCTGACGCATGTACAGAATCCTCTGAACTTCTTTCCATCACCAGCTGATACTCTAGCTACTGTTATTATCAAGTAATACACTATCCTTTTTCTCTGGATCATATTCCTGAGAATTATTTGGAGAATCATAGACACCTCACTCTCAAAAAGAATTCCCGAATCTTTGCAGTTGATGTTCCTTTAGCGGGAAGAAAGTGAGAAACTATCACGGCAGTATGTTAAGTAAGAAAACTCAAGACAAGAACTGAGGCAGATATACTTTCACCTTATGAAGCTGCAATTCCTATAGACAAGGTCCTAGTGAATAGCAATAAATGGTTCCTTATTTCCCTTTCAGAGAACAGCACCTCAGCCAAAGAGTCAGGCTCAGATTAGAGCCCAGTTTGCAGTCCACTGTTGGCCACTAATAGGCAGACCATGGTTATTGTTCAGCCACTCACCCTTTGGTATTCTGTACCCTCCAAGAAAGGAGGTGCAAATTTAGTGTTCCTAACAAGATTATATAAATACTTGGTAATTGGTAAGTACCTAGATGTTTGGTAGTTTCTGACTGTGTCCATCAGTGGCTGTGAGGGCACTTGCCTAGTGAACACATCCCCAACCTGTGTCCAGGGCAGAGACGGCCAAGCATATCTGCGTTCCAGATCCAGGTTTCGCGAGGAGGGCTAGCAGGGCAACTGGCAAGCTTCCTTATTCAGCATCAATGGAGGAGAAAGTGGTAAAAAGTTAAACACAAAAAACAACAGAAAGATCAATAAATATCAGGAATGCTGTTTGTGGAGCAGAATAAGATTGATCAACCAGGAGGAAAACTGTTACACAGATCTTACTTTATGTATTCTCCATAACGAACTCCCCTCCTCCCCGACTCCACTTAAGAAAAGCTTCTACAATAGAAATATTTTCTATTGCTGGGTGAGGTCTCTGGACCTCTTTTGCTGTGGAGAATTTGGATAGGGGGACTACCCTAAGGGGAGAGGGGCACATAAAGATTGAATTTATGTATTAATCTGCAAAATAAGATGAGAGAGGTTGAGGTGAGCTGGGCTGTTATCTAGTTAGAAATTTGAGATCAAAATGTTGCTGAAAGCAGGTCAAGAATTAACTTTTTCCCTTGCCATTTGGAGAGACTAAAGATTTAAAATACTTATTTCTAGGTTTTCGGTTATTGTACTATTTCTCTGAAAACAGTATTATTTCCAGGACTGAACCTTTCATCAGGTTAGATTTATTTATTAAGGTATTTTTTTCTTTAGTTCTTAATGGGAAATTGAAATTTTAAAGAAAAGAATCTAAAATTTAAAAAAGTTGGCTCTCCATCACATAAATCTTTTCTATAAAAACACCTTCATTAAAAGATAACACCTTAAATGGAGCATCAATGATAGACAGTTGGGCACAGTGAAAATTAGGATATAAAAAGTTTGTCTATTCCTTAGTTTGTCTTATTTCCCATTTTTTAAACCAAACCAGTTACAACAGAGTTTATGTAAATAAAAGCTAAGTTTTCTCCTATCGACAATTAGAAGTTACAATATTTTATTCTGTTATTTATCTTGATGTGTCTTTAATTCTCACCCATTTTGGAAGAAATGAGACTGTTTTCAGTCCATTTTATCACTGCATAAACTGAGGTTTTTAAAAAGTAGAATAAATTATATGGGTGATATTAGTGTAAACCTTGGAATTTGAAATTTGACATTGTCTCTGAACTCATAGAAAATTTAACCTCCCATTAATAACACTTAATTGACAACTCTGTAGCTCTATTATGAGAATGCACTTGCAATTATATTTAATCTACTATTAAATTCTAACTCATGAATACAGAAGTAACCCCCATTTGAAATGTTAATGATGCTGTTTGTGATATATTATGATATATATGATTCTGGAAAGTTAAATATATGCCATTCAAGATGTCACACACAAATACAGAAATGAATCTAAATGAACGGTATTTTTTTAAATCACCAACTAAATTACAAATGTGTTAAAGACAGATCTTTAAAAATTGCTTTCTAGAATAAAATGTGCATATATTACCTGTGTTTACTATTGTTCCAGGTATATGAACAGTTATAAAACATACAGCATCTGGTTATTTGTACTATATAACAGAAACCTGCCATATTAATGGTTTCCTTTAGAAATACAGATAATTGTAATCCAGTGATTGTCTTTGTTCCAAGCAATGGATTTTAATTACATTTGGAAAATGTAATTAATAATAATTATATTATTATAACTGCACAATATTAATTACAACTACATTATAATAAAGAATTCTAACTCCATTTGGGAAAAACAGAAGTGATTTTTAAGCTCAAGGCCTTCTTTCAAATCCTAATTTTTTTAATTTATTGCTATTCTCTTTAGAATATGATTTTCACTTTTAACCCAATTGACCTCATGGTGCCCTGAATATACTGCAGTTTTGACTCAATACTCAGCTTAAACTAGTAAAAGAAGAGTCAAATCAATCAGAAAACTAGTTGGATATGTTATTTGTGATTGCTAAAAGGTGATGACAAGTTATTGTTGTTAAAAATTGTTGAGTTCTTTTATTTAAATTGATCATTTACAACATGCAGGTGGCATAAAATGTTTTGGTCTCCAAGTCCTGTGAAGAGAAGTCAATTTATTTGATGACGGGATCTAAGTTTTTAGGAAATTAACTCCATGAATCATTTAGATTTTGGAGTATATTTGAGGTTATTCCCAGATTTATAACTTGGGATTTATAAATCAATATTAAAAGTTTTAGGGATAATTTAAAAAAAACCTTCATATGCTAATTTTCTTGCAATCTCTGGACTGTTTAGTCAGTTCTAGAGCTTCCCTAGCTCTTAAAACTTTTTCACAGTTTATGTCCAGGTATCAGATTACCATTTTCTGGGTAGGACAATGTCTCCTTTACATTTCTCCAAACTATAAATTCTAACCATTAGAAAGACCCTCATAATTCCAAGGATGGAATAGATTTCAGTAATGCTGAATTGCAGGAGGAAGGAGGACTTTTCCTTTATGCTGATCAATCTGGTCTTGGAGCTTTGAAGAGGTTTTCTCAAGGCACAGAAGCCATATGTTCATGCTAAATGGCGCATAGGGTTATGTAGCAGTGTGCCCCCAAAACTTTATTATTTGCTCCCAGGGAAGTCCTAAAGTAACAGAACAAATAACACTTTAAAAAGTGGAAGAATTAATGAGACTTTAACTTCTGATTCAGTAGGGATTTATATTTTTGACTAATACCCTAACTGATCATGGTACATGAAGTCTCTTGCCTGAGCTTCTTGAATTACCAATCAAGGTGCTAAAGCTGTCAGGATCAATTAGAGTAAAAGAAGATGTAATAGAAGAGAGAAACATGGTGTCAAAAACATATAATAACAGACCAGCATAGAAGAAAACATTTTCTGCATAAAAATCCAGACTTTTAGACAAAAATAACTATATGTTAAGGTCACCAGAGTTCATCTTTGTTAAAAAGTGAACTTAAGACTACCCAGGCATCATCTTAGATTCATAGAGAATAAACGGAATTCTAGAATTTGGAGATATGTACCAGCTGGAAACAAATATTTTTGGAACTGTGTCACACAAAGCGATATGATCTGAACTAGCTACGTAATTTGTAGGGCTCACCATAAACGGAAAATGCAAGACTCCTTGTTCGAAAATCTTAAGAATTTCAAACAGCAAGAGCAGAACACTGAATGAAGTGTGGGGCCCTGAGTGCAGAGGCTCTGTGCCACATGTCCAGGAAGCCAGACCTACTGTCAAGTGTACAGATGTTGTGAATGTTGGAAATTCTCGGGATTTTGGAAAGATGGCTGTTATTTTTTTTTAAGTGACATAAAGATGATGTATCTAAGAACTAGTGAGAGTTGTGATAATTATGTGATTAAAATATATACTCTGATGGGTAGTGACATGTTACATATATTTACTGCATAAGGGGAATGTTGGGTGGCTTAATAGATATGGCTAATTGAAATGATCCTGAGTAGTATGTAGCATGCACTCTGACTAGTTTCTACAACTAATTTAGAATTCAGCAGAATAATGTGAAGTCTTTTACTACTTAATTAAACTTCTGTAATGCCTGTTTTACCAAGATGAATAAAATACATAAATTGTATGAGGTGACATCTAATGCACACAAAAAAGAGAAATGTAAAAATCAGAACAGTGGGTACATTAAACTGATTCTTAATAATTGAAACCAATTTAATCATTTGAGATTATTTTATTCTAGCTGACGTAATACTGTAGCAGTTATATTCTAATTATAACCTGTTTCATTTTACTCTGCCTTTCTAGTTAATTATTACAGTCAATTTGTAAAATGACATGGTTCCACATTTGCATAGGTCACTATTAAATAAATGAATAGCTGAAATTACTCTAGCATTGAAGTGTCAACTTTGGTAGAAGTCAAGAGTACTTCAAATGTTCTTCTAACACCCCTTAATGTGTTAATGACCACTATTAAACTGCAATTAAAAGGCCAGGAAAAATGCATGAAACAGTTAATAGAAAAATAGCACAGACACAATTAAAACGACTAGATTTTTTTCTTGACGGATAGAAAATAAAGTGATATGCTGTAAGAAGTGTAGTGTGAATCTATTTCCAATTCAACGCAGAGTTGACAGTTTAATGATAACAAATCATAGGCTGCCTTTTTTGGGGAGCATTGAACGTCAGCTTAAAATTAACATCAGCAGTAAACAAGACAATGTGGTGATTTTACCTTGTATTTAAATTACTACTTATTATGGTACTAAATAATAGCTTTAAATAACTTGGTGTCCAGATTACTGATATACAGTCTATCTGTGTGAGAAAAGGAGAGACAGTACTGAAAGATATGTTTAAGTTTTTGTCATCCTAAATAAAGGATAAACGTATGTCTTCGCTGTGCTGCCTCGTTAAGAGTTGCCTGTGAAACCTTTCCCTGAGTCTGCAGTACACTGAAACCCTAACATTGTCATTGGAGCTCTTCACTCAGCAAAGACCATATTTCCAAGTCTCATGGATTTTGTTTATCTTGGGAATTATACCAGAAAAAAGTTAAAATTATGCATAAACATTCAACTGATGAGAAGCATATCAAAATCAGAAGGGGTTAGACAGTTTAACAAAGGACAATTTTGCCAATTACAATGTAGTTGAAGTGGATTTTTTTGCTTTTGATTTTTATTTTTACAAATCTGCCCAGATTTTTACCTCTTGCCCTGGATTTCCCAAAATGGAAAAGTCACCTTAGAAATGTATCAGGTGCTATTTACTCATTACAAGACATGACTACACAAAAACGTTTGTGTTAAAAGTAGCCTTGAGTACATTCCCCTATGGCATGATGGCTAACTAGAGTTGTGAATAGAAATGAAGAAAGAACAGGGCACCATGACAGTTACCAGGCTAACTTAAGTACAGATCCACCCCTACATCTTTTTTCCATGATTATACTAATATTTCAGCCACAACTAGATTTTTGCCTGAATTTTCTATGTTGTCTTAGTTCTAGACTTAAATTCTTATACAAAGTTCATTATAATTTTAAGCAGACACACGTCCATTATAAATTAATGGACAATGCTGAATCCTTGATACTGGCATCACCTCTCATCACTGATCTTAATGACTGGTAGAATACAGCACTAGTGATATTCTCTAATGGTGTATAATATTTATATATTTTTAATACAACTACATCAAAAATCACTTGACTTGTGTGTCAAATGTAACCAGTGAGGAAAACTGCATTAGGTATTCAATATCATAGAAGTATCTGATATTAGTCTAAGAGAGAAACAAAATATCTATTTTACTACTGTAACCTCAAATGGAAATTTTTTAGCAATGCCAATGTCAGGTTTCGTATTTGAAAAACAAATCAATATGCCACTCTGTGGGTCCTTAAATGCCTGATGACCAGAAGTGGTCAGAACATTTATCAACAATATGGCACTCAATATTAAATTAGACATTTGAGAATGAGTATTATAAAAGTGTTATCATCCATTCTTTAAGAGGTCATGGGAAAATAGATTAGAAAAACTATCACCTACTACCAAAGGGTATTTTAAAAGAAACTTTAATTTGGTTTATACTGATGTACAAATATCCACCTCATAAATTCTGTTGTCTCTAATTTTTAAAAAATATTTATTGATGATTTTTTTAAAAAAATTCATTTCCTTACTTATAAGCTATCCTTAACAGCAATACTTTTTTTCTGTAATTTTTCTCCTAAAATACTAAAGGAAAGGGAACCACATGGTAGTTCTTTCCATGATTATAACCTAGCACATTTGAATCAGTGAAACAAAAGTACCAATTTGAATTTCACTTTCCCTATGTACATAAAATAGCAATTCAAATAAGGTTGTGCCATTTTCTGTGTCTGTCTCAGAAGCTTTTTCTCAAAGCTGTTTAACTGATTCAATGAATGGCCTTCAGTTCCATGTGTCACATTTCAAATCCATAAAGCAAAGACAGGAGTAACTGTTATCTATATCTGTTGGCAATGGCTGTACTATATCACGACAAAGAAAAGAGATGAGCTACACAGGAGGCCGTAGATACATTGCTGGTCTCCTAAGTGTTCTTCCCAGAAGAGGTGGCAGAGGAAAGAGGACATAGCACAACTTCATTGTTCATTGAAACAAAAAGACAATGGTAACACACACACAGAAAGCCAGCAATTAAAACCACTGTAGCAATATTTGCTATCAATTGAGATGAACAGGAAGAGTTTGAATCAATTTTGATTCTCAGAGTAAGGTGTGACTAGATGAAGCTGGCATAATTCCATTCCACATGATTTGGGATATAAAGAATTATTATTACTAAAGTGTGATTTCTGTGCTTAAAAAATATTTTTTTATAAATACGTTGGGAGGTAATGGGAAAACACACCACAAGGTTGACTCTACTCAAAGAGGAAAAGAAGCCCTCTTTGTGAGAAGAAAAAGTAGGGAGGGGTTGGTGAAGAGCCCATGAAAGCAGTAGGTTACTGCAATCTGATAAACTCTGTGCCCCTGATGGGTCTGATTATAAATATAGACAATAGGAGTTCCTATTGTGGCTCAGCAGTATTGAACTTGACTAGCATCTGTGAGGATAAGGGTTCAACCCCCGGCCCTGTTCAGTGAGTTAAGGATATGGCATGGCCATGAGCTTTAGTGTAGGTCACAGATGCAGCTCGATCCTGCATTGCTGTGGCTGTGGCATAGTCTGGCAACTGGAGCTCTGATTCAACCCGCTAACCTGTCAACTTCCATATGCTACAGGTGTGGCCCTAAAAAATCAATCAAATAAATACATACATACATATATACATACATACAATAATTTCAGGACCTAATTTTGCACCAACTTGAACAATCACAACCTCATCAGATACGTAGGGTCAGGTTTGATAAATCAAAGGTTACACAAGAGAAGCAAAGTGGTACCAGATAAGCACATAGGATTATGAATTAAGATAAGCCAGTGTCAGAAATACCAGAGCACAGGTCCCCAGAACTTGATAATTTATATTATGAAGTGGCGATATTTATCTAATCATCTCCTGGAGTCTCCTTTTATACCTGACCATACACTGGGGTGGGGGAATGGAAAGAGGATTCTGTTTATTTTTTTCCTTTGGCTTCCCTCAACATGATTTCTTTAATTCTAGAAAGCAGTTAGACTTTATTCCAACAGCAGAACCAACGCTAGAAATCAGGGCCTGGAATGGAGGTCTTCAGGGGAAAGTAAAAGAAATTCAACTTTGTTCACTTACCTCCTGGCTTGAAAAAGATCAGAGAGGGGAGAAGAGGTTTCTTGCCTATCATCAAGCTATCAGAAACCATAGCCTTCATAAAGTGACTGCAAGAAAGAAGTAGACAAGTATTGGGGGTGGGGGAATCATAAGATTCAATGATCAGGTGACTCATTTCCATAAAAAGATGCTTTTCATAGTTTTTTTAAGTTTTATCAAAGTATAGTAGATTTACAATGTTGCGACAATTTCTGCTATACAACAAAGTGATTTAGTTATACATGTACACACATCCATTCCTTTTCAGATTCTTGTCCCATGTAGATTATCACAGAATCTTGGAGAGAGGTCCCTGTGCCATACAGCAGGTCCTCATTGGCCAACCATTTCATATACTACAGTGTGCATGGTTTGTTTCTCAATAGTTTATTCTCCTAAGAAAGCAGCCCTAATCAGGTTATAAGATGTCCCCTACAAATGCAGGTCTACTCCTGTTCTTTAAGACACATTCATAAAGAAAGGGCAAAAAAACCAAATCTTTAAATTGCAGTATTTTAACAAAATATATTACATTCTTTCATATAAGTTCTTATATATTACCATAATAATTTAAAAGACATACTTATTTATTCAGTCATTTATCAAATACATATAAGTCTTACCTAATATAAGGAACATGATAAACATAATAATGGATAGTGGGATGAATCAGGCAGGAGGCTCTTTTTACTTATCACTATTATAAGCAACTAATAGTGTCACATAAAGTCAGACAGTGGAAACTAAAAGTACAAAAAAAATATATCACAAACAGAATACACCATACAATAAATGCGTTATTAAAGTTTAGAGAAAGAAAATATTCTTTTCATTTAGCTGGAATCCAAGAAGTTTTCAAAAAGCTGATTCATAATGAATAGACAGAGTTTGGACACATCCAAATTGTGAGAAGAACACTTACGGTAGCAGAGATAATGCAAACAGTGGCAGAGAACTGAAAATACAGTTCTGCTACGGTTAAGAAGATGCTCGTATTTCACTAATGAGTTTGGGTCAAAAAGATAGATTGACTAAAAAAGATATATTGGAGCCAGATTATGAAACATATTTTAAAAATGAACTTTCTTTGACAGGATGGAGGCAACTGTTGATGGTTTAAGAGTATATGAGTGATATAACTCAAGCTGCACACTGGGAAGATGCATCTGGTAGTATTGAGTGGACTGCTGTGAGAAAAGACTGGAGACAGAAAGAGAAGTGAAGAAGATATTTGCATATTTAGGCTGTACAAAGCATGGCTTTGGAAAAGGAGTATGTTAAATTACTCATTGTAGTCGAGCATTTTCATCGTTCTCCTTCAGCGTTGCAAAGATTAGAGCACTCTTCCATTCTGGTCGGCTGGCTTAGAATTGCCCTCATATTGCTCTGGCAACCTCCATATCCTTAATCATGTTCTTTCATATACAGTTTAGCTGCTCTTGCATACATACAAATTTAATCATCTCCTTTTGTGAATAATTTAACTGATGTTAGCAATTGTTTGCAAAATATTTCACAATATACAAAATGTTATTACTTTTTAAGAGTGAAATATTATTATAATAATTGTGGCTATCAAAATAATTTAGTTATTTTGCCATTCAATTTTTTAAAGTTTTTGTTTTAATTTCAGAGAATTCCATCATGAGTATTTTGAATGTTTTCTTTTTTTTGGAATTGGAACACCACTGGTCTTTGAGAATGTCTGGGGAAATATAGAAGAAAATTAAAATATGTTTGGAACAATGAGAATAAAAAGAAAAATATAAAAGTATAGATTAGAGGAATGAAATTTAGAAGGACAAAGCCATGATTATATCAAGAGAAATGAAAGGGAGAAAGGAAAAGTCCTGACATGCATTTCCAAATATCTGAAGGGTAGGACTGGACATTTTCTGATGTAAAAACAAACAAAAAAGTATTAATAGAGATGGGAAGAGAATTGCAAAGAAAGGAAATAGAAGGAAAACTATTGAAAGGATACATTCATTGCAAAAAGTCAAAAGTATGGCCAAATGCTCCAGCTGTATAACTCTGGGAAGGTTCATCTTGAAATAAGGCTACTGTTAGGTAACTTACATATTTTTAAACATTGTAAGGTTATCCTTTTAAAATGCACTTAGAGAGTTCCCTTCGTGGCTCGGTGGTTAGCGAATCTGACTAAGGACCATGAGGTTGCGGGTTCGATCCCTGGCCTTGCTCAGTGGGTTAAGGATCTGGCGTTGCCTGAGCTGTGGTGAAGGTTGCAGACGCGGCTCGGATCCGGCGTTGCTGTGGCTGTGGCGAAGACCGGCAGCTACAGCTCCTGTTAGACCCCTAGCCTGGGAACCTCCATATGCCGCGGGTGCGGCTCTACATAAAAGGCAAATAGACAAAAAGTAAAAAAATAAAAAAAAATAAAATAAAATGCACTTAAAGTAAAATTTAAAAGTCTATAAAAGGCCAATTATTAAATTTTTCAAAATGTAGGTTTTGATCAAATTTCTTTCTACAATAAATTGTTTTATTACTTATTTAGAACTATTATTCTTTTTGCTTAACTGTCAAACAGAATACTTTAAAATCAGCAGTTGCTTTGAATATATTAGAATGAGTTATTCATATTGTTAAAAAAGTAGATTCTAAACAAAATTTAATTATAAAGTTGAGAAAATGTAGATCTATTTAAAGCTGAGATGACAGTTGTTGAGCATTGTGATGTATCATCTTGACATGAACTGAATGAGGTAGATTAGTGACTGACACTAGCACTGTCAGAATTTACATTACAGCACATACAAACTCCATGGAAATACACTATTAGCACCCACAGTAGGCAGTGATGAGTAATGAAATAAAAATTGACAACGTCAATAGTCATAAGCCCTCACAGTCAAGAATAACGAACTGCACATGTGTACATATATAGGTGTATATTCATAGATATATAGATATATAGATATATAATGAAATATACCTTCCATGCCTTCCATCAAAATTAAATTTGTATGGCAATAAGTGCTCTGAATATATAGATGAAAAAATAATTTGCTGCAAAGCACAATGACAAAGATGGTGTCATAATAATCTTCTAAAAATGGGGTGATCTGAAATACATGCTTTTCCCTACTTTACAGTTAAAATTGACAAAAAAAAGTCTATTTTTTAAATAAAGTTTTCTCTTTAACTTATGCTATGATAATTAGGTTGATCTCTTGCACACGATCTAGAAATGTCTGAACTACTAGATAAAGAGTGTTTTATTGTAGTTATGTCATATATTAGAATTTTAAAATATAGTTTGGAAAGGATGATATATCTGCCTCAGAATTTTCTTTGAAAATTAGAATTTATGAAAGGAAAGTGTTGTTTAGTTAGTAATTATTAAGTATGTAAAAAATCTCCTGAATGATATTAGTGCACATTTAACAATCATTATTCAAATCATTGTTAGAGTAAAATTTAACACATTATTGGGAGTGTATATGCACACCCGCTTTGATTTGTGCATTTTTTCAAGGGATAGTCATATATTCTTTACCAAGTTTTTTCTTTAGAGACAGTGTGAAAAATACTGTAGACCCCTCTCTGTAGTTGCTAAGGTATATAAGCTTGACAAAGGAATTTCACTCAGTCCTAAGAATTAGTAACCCCTGCACCAGCAAGCTTAGAAACCTGATGCACAGCCAGAGAGAAAGCAGGGGCCGTGGAGAGAGACGTGGTTCACAAGTCCTGCTCAGTAACACGTCAGCAGACAACCGGCAGTGGCTGACCTCTGCAGTGGCGGGAAGAGGCGCACCCCAGGGAGTACCATCCAACCACCAGGAAGCCTTAGTGGGTCAAAATGAAAGAGGGCGAGGAAAGAATAGGGGGATCCGATCCAGGAAAACCAAATAAGCACTTAGCTTTTGGCAGCTAAGCAACCAGGTTCCTGAATCCCTAAATAAAAAAGGTTGTGGTGATTTGCTCTACATTCTTTTCATAGCAGAGTAGCAAAATTTCTAGGCTATCAGAGAAGAAACAAACAATTCACAATGAAGTTAACTTCAAGCCAATCATATACACACATTCACAAGGAGATTTATCTTTTCTATCATATGCACTTTAAGATTTAATAATTATATAAAAATGCCATGTCTCTTTCCAAATTTGAAAACTATTTCTTTACCTTTATCACTACATTTCAGATATTATGGAGACAAAGTTCACACACTTATGCTTCTATAATGTATTCTATAAACATATTATATATTTACAATACAGGAAAAAAATATCAGATTTTATATATAAGATGTAATTTGTCGTATGAACCAAACTACAGTTTTTACAGGTACTTCATTGCTGACATATTTATATATGTATATAATACATTTTATACATCCACATATATCATATCTCTCCTGTCTATATTTGCTTTGTGGTTCCAATATTCAATGAATCCACAGTCTGGTTCAGTTCTCTGGTTGCAAGAGGCTGGATACATCTATTTTTGGCAAAGCTGCAACATTTGGCTTGAAACCCACATAAAGAAACTATGAAAGTTAAATATGCTAACGGAGGGAAATTAAGAGTAAATAAATCATTCTTAAAACTCAAAAATAGAACATAAATATATGATTTATATTTCATAATTGAGAGATTATTATTTATAAGTGTTTCATATTTCCCACTTATTTATATGGTTTTACATAGTTCTTTTTGCTTCTAAAGAAAATATTTCCAGAATAATTCTTAAGTTTTCCAATACCTCTGTTTTGTTTTAAATCCTATTTTGTAAAATATATAATTCTGACATCACTCTTCACATTGGATCAATTATCTAGGCCAAATAAACTTTAATTGAGCCATTTATTTTCTTTTTCTTTTTTTGCTTTTTTTTAGGGCCACACCCACGGCACATGGAAGTTCCCAGGCTAGGAGTCAAATTGGAGCTGCAGCAGCTGGCCTATGCCAAAGCCACAGCAATGACAGATCGGAGACCTGTCTGTGACCTGCACGACAGCTCATGGCAACTCCATATCCTTAACCCACTGAGCAAGGCCAGGAATTGAACCTACATCCTCATAGATACTAATTGGGTTTGTTACAGCTGAGCCACAATAGGAACTCCCAACACTGTTTTATTTGTTTATACTATTTAAATTACTTTAAGTATAAAATAAAACTGTTAGTGAAAAATACTTAAAATAATATATACTTATCAGTAAGACCTTATAAAAATACAATTTAGAATCTATCTATTCATTTATACTCAAAGCATACTGAATAAGTCCAGTATTCAGATATTTTGCAGAAAAACACATTTTCTTCAAATATATTAAGTAGAAACTATTTTTGAGCTGGCAGTATTTGAAGAGAGTTTTGTTTCTGTATTTCATAGTTTTATATGGCATCTTTTCAGGTTTCCTTCTTTGGAGTATTGGAAACTATTAATCTTAAAAGTTATGATTTATGTGCCAGGCACTGTGCTACTAAGTACTTTTCATGCATTACTGTATTTAATCTCTAGTCACAAAGTTGTGAGTTAGTTAACTGTAATCCCCATCTTACATAATGGTTAAAAAATCACGCAAGATCACACAGTTACTGTGGTGCCAGGTCCAGCTCTCAAACCAAAGTTATCCTGTAAGCATTATATTATGTGGTATATGCTAGAAACAACTGAAATTTGCCCTCCAGGATTTCTGTTAGGAATGATTTTCGTTCTAATGGAGAGAAAATGCAAAAAAAATTTGAATGAGGACATCACTGTTTATCAGAAGAGGCACAGACAGATACTGCCTTATTTCCCTTCTAAGAATTAGTTATTATCCAGAAAATTAGAACATCCAGCTTATCTCCAAAAGTGTAATACATTTATAAGACATAAGATTTAAAGTTCATGATAACATAAGTTCCATATTCCATATTACGAACATACATATAAATGAATGTATAAATAAATGTATTAAAATACAAATGTTTAATACTCTCAGAATTAACGATTAGATCAAACACTATAGAACGAAAATACATAATATTATACTAAAATGTGTATTTTATCTGGGAATCATTCAGTAGAATTTATTCTTTCTATTAGTGTGCCATATCAGATTTTCCTTCCCTTTTTCTTCTAAATAAACAAAATTCCTCTTTACAGCAAATGACAAAGGAGGTAAAAATCCTGTCCAATAAATGTGTAGAAAAGTCCAATTCATTTCATTGATTGAAATAATATAAAAAAGAAATTTCAACTTATGTAATGAGTTTAAAAAATAGCACAGTAAGCATTGTAGAAAAATAATTGAATTACATTTTAAGATTTCCTGAGCCTACTGTGTGTAAGATGCTGTGCTAGTGCTTAATAATGCATTGCAATTTAACGTTAATACATAAAAGTTTCAAAATTATATTTAAATGTATGTCTACTGTAGCCTTTAAAAGGATTGCTTTAAAATTTTGGGGGAGTTCCCGTCATGGCACAGCGGAAACGAATCCAACTAGGAACCATGAGGTTGCAGACTCGATCCCTGGCCTTGTTCAGTGGGTTAAGGATCTGGTTTTACCGTGAGCTGTGGTGTAGGGCGCAGACACAGCTCGGATCTGGCATTGCTGTGGCTGTGGTGTAGGCTGGCAGCTGTAGCTCTGATTTGACCCCTAGCCTGGGAAACTCCTGAAAAGACCAAAAAAAAAAAAAAAAAAAGAACTTTTGGTGTAATTAGAAATTCATATTTTGAAATGCAGCAATATTCTCGAAACTGCTACCTTTTGCTTTACTTCAGACAACTACTTTAGACCTCTCTAAGTTTGTATCAAGTGTTTGTATTTAGAATTGCAGAATTAAATTTGTGAAGTGTTCTTGTCAAAGGAATTGTCACTAAATAGTGTATCATATGACACTCCGTGGACAATTTGCCCAATACATTCTCATTTTGTGATAAAATTTATTATCACTGTTACTAGTTGCAAAAACACCAGTGCATATGTGATCTACACTAATTAATTTGATCAAATTTCAGGTACAAAATATTAAATGTCATTTAACATCTACATCTTGCCTACTTTTTCACCAGATATTCAATCTAGACAAAGATTCATCTTAAAAATATTTTTGCTTTCTAAGCCATATATATCAATGCTGATAATGCATTTAACCTTTTAAAAATTTCTGTGAATTTTGAAAAAACTATTTTTTGTGCCAATTTAATTCTAGAAAACTCTAGGAGACCAAAGCCTTTAAAATTCTGAATGAAAAAAAAGTCAACTTAGGTGCTATAATCCAATAAATATATCCTTCAAATATAAAAGTGAAATAAAACATTTTTAGTTAAACCAAAAAAAAGCAAAAAAAGGAAGCTCTAGTCCCATTTTCTTTTTATAAATTAGGCCACAGACACTTTGGGAGTTGGGAGTGGGGGTGCCTTTCAACAGTTTCAACTTAATGGTGGTGCAAACATTAGAATTCACCCTTTCCAACTGCACTTAGTACCCTCCTTTTTTTTTGTTTTCAAAAATAATAGAGTCAAGAAAGAAAACAATTTTAAGACCATTCTAATAGCTTTTTCAAGCTTCTGCAAGTTATACAATCATTACCCATGTGCCTAGTCTGCTCATTGTCCTTAAAGGTGCTTAAAATAATTTGATTCTATATAGTGAAGTGTGAAAGCATAATTTTTAATTTTTTATTCTTCTTAAATATGGGTAAAATATCTTGATAAAAGCAATGATTTCCTGATTTCAGCTATCACAGTAACAAAATGTGGTCCACAGTTGTGTGTTATTGGTTTACACATTTAAAGGTCGTCCACAACTCTTAACAGTAAGGTATACGGTTAATAGGAAAGCATAGCCTTGTTGCGGGTAAGTTTGTGTTGTTCTGTACCACTTTTGGGGAGTGCATGTATTAAAAGACAGATGAGCCCAGCTAACAGGGAAAAAAGAGATAAGATTCCACCAACAGGAAATAAAATAAATAATATTATTTATAATAAATATTACAAATAATTTTTTTCTTGCTTAATAAGATATTCACTGGTTATTACAATAAATAAAGTCATCCTATATTCTTCGTACATTACCTATTTGTTCATAAACATTTTATTTTAATTATATGAATCATATGTAAATGTACATCCTAGCAACTGTTCTTCCCTTCTCTTTTTTATTCTTTTCTTTTTTTTTGTCTTTTTGCCTTATCTAGGGCCGCACCCACAGCATATGGAGGTTCCCAGGCTAGGGGTCTAACAGGAGCTGTAGCCACCGGCCTTCACAGCCACAGCAACGCGGGGTCCAAACCGCGTCTGCAACCTACACTACAGCTCACAGCAACGCGAGATCCTTAACCCACTGAGCAAGGCCAGGGATCGAACTCGCGACCTCATGGTTCCTAGTCGGATTCGTTAACCACTGAGACACGATGGGAACTCCGTCCCTTCTCTATCTTCCACAGTGATACCTATCACAATTAAGCACCTGCTATGTGTTTAATAATCACATGCTCCCAGAAACCCTGCATGGCAGATATTTTCATGCCTTTTTTGTGGAAGTCTAAATTCTGAGGTGATGTGTTTGTCACCACCATCATAGGGGCAAAGAGGAACAGAGATAGCTTTGAATCCAGGTCTGTGTGGTTCACGTTACAGAACAAAGTGACTACCTCCTGGTCTAGAGCACACTCCTTTCTACCTCACACAGAATTTCATTTAGTCTTATTAACAGTAACATAAAGATTGTAGGAGGTAAAGTCTTTGTGTCTAGTGCAGTGCCTGGAAGTTTACAGGCAGTCAATAAATGTTAACTCATCATAAGCTCTGCAAGAAGATGCATTATTATGTCTTGTTCCATACCAACACTGCCTATGAAGCTAATTAAACTAAATCATGCTAAGACATGAATGAGTACTAAACATTCTTCTTATCTTCTGCCTTCCTATTAACCTGAGTGAAAAATTTCCAGAAGAATTTCTTTCAAAATAGAACTGAGTAACCCAATAATTATCCAGTTAATCTCAGGTAAGATAAGAAAGGGACACAAATAATTCAAAGAAATCTTGGTTAAAATTATTTGGGCTGAGTGGCAATAAAAAACTAATAGTTAAGCTAATACTATAAAGCCACAAAATCAGCTTTTAATTGAGCAATTTAAATGAAAACTCTATGAGCAGATATGTAGTGATATGTCTATATCTAAATATCTATCTCCATACCTTATTATGTATATACGTATATACACACATATGCCACAGTGGATATCTATCTCTCTCTGACCCTCTGTCTCTCTCTTTCTATCTAACTACATATACATATATGCACACACATATTTATGCATGTATACCAAAACTCATAATCATTCACTCTTACTATATGAAGGTATGCCACAGTCAGGTTATACCCTTAAAACATAAGATTTATCTAGTAAAGATTCATTGTAGCACTGATAACTACAAAAGAGGTGTTAGATGAATCCTTAGTGTTAAAAGGATATTCCACTTGATATATTTTTAAATGTAATTTATCATTAACATTTGATGACATCATTATTATATAAAGGTAATATGATCATTTCTTGTCATTAAAATGTCACTTTTGGAGTTCCTGTTGTGGTGCAGCAGAAACATATCAGACATACTAGTATCCATGAAAATGTGGGTTTGATTCCTGGCCTCACTCAGTGGGTTGGGGATCCGGCATTGCTGTGAGCTGTGGTACAGGTTACAGACAAGACTTGGATCCCACATTGCTGAGACTGTGGAGTAAGCCGGCAGCTGCAGTTCGAATTAGACCATTAGCCTGGGAACTTCCATATGTCACGGGTGTGGCCCTAAAAAGTGAAAAAAAAAAAAAAAGGTAACTTTTTATTAAACTTTCCATATATTATAAATCACATCTAATCATATCACAAATCACATTACTAAGTTTAAAATAGAATATATTGGTTCCTGGTTTTGTTGATGACAGAATTTGTCAAGTAGCTTTGGATTTCCCGATGAAGGTGTCATTCTGAAAGTCATCACTGGAGGATTAGATAATTAATTCTATTAAAAACCTGTGTCTTCACTTCCTTGATACTAAACATGTTTTGCTTATTTTAATGAATTCTGTACACTTGTAAAGTAAACTGCTTCAACTGGAGGTGAAGGTTGTATATGCTCAGTCAAAACTCATAAAAACAGGAGTTCCTGTCGTGGCTCAGTGGTTAAGGAATCCGACTAGGAACCGTGAGGTTGCGGGTTCAATCCCTGGCCTTATCAGTGGGTTAAGGATCCAGCGTTGCCGTGAGCTGTTTGTGATGTGGCTTGCAGACGCGGCTCAGATCCCACCCCGCGTTGCTGTGGCTGTGGCGAAGGCCGGCAGCTACAGCTCCTGTTAGACCCCTAGCCTGGGAACCTCCATATATGCTGCGGGTGCGGCCCTAGATAAGGCAAAAGGACCAAAAAAAAAAAAAAAAAAACCTTGTAAAAACATTTTCCATAGGCATTTCTTTTAGTTACGGAATTCAGAGTTCAACTTTATATATCAATAACATCATAGCAGCATATTTGCTTTTGAGGTTTTTCTTCAATTTAGCTTTTATTAACTGTGCAAAATTCCATCTAAAAACACACAGGAGGGTTAAGGATATATTTTGTGGGTTTAAAACTAGACAAAGTCATGAGCATGTTGTGAACAGAATTCTGAATCATAAGTGGGATATAAGTTGAAATATTAATTTCTTCCAAATAATCAATCCTAATGTATACTTAGAGAAAACAGCATGTGTTTATATTCACAACCTAGTTTATTATAAACTAGGTGAAACAACTCATAATAGTACATTTTTCATTAATATTGAATTAAATCAGTAATATGATTAAGATAAAAAAATCTCAGTGAGCAGTTTTAATATTAAGGACCACTGCTAAATTCTGAATCAAACAATTGGGTATATTAAATGACAGACATAAGGATGAATATATATATATGAGGATGGATGACTCAAATGAATGATCCACGGACAGTTACACACGCAAAGGGAGTGCAGAAAGGAGGGAGGGATCGTTTAGCACAGTTGTGAGACATCTGTTAAACTTAACAGTGAATTTATATAACTTAAGTTAGAGAATGGCAATCTTGATATTTCTGATTAAATTTCTGCATAGAGGCCAAGTTATATATCTAAATTAGGCCAGTCAACCCCACAAGGGGTTGAATCTTTCCACAAATGAGAAAATAAATGGGGGAGGAGAAGGCCAGAAGAAAGGACAGAGGAACAGAGAGGGACAAGGAGACACTTGTTTGTTTTAACTCTGTTTTGTTTTGTTTGAGTCTTTGGTAAATAAGCTTACTCAGGTAAAGAAGGTTGATACCTCAATGCAAGAGAAACGTCATTTCTGGAACATGGGGTGAATTAAAATTAGGTTGTATTTTACCACAGACACTAGTCTGCTCTCATAAATAAGACATCAAGCTAAGGTATGAGATCAGAGAAGAGGCTGTGGAGCCAAAGGTTCCACCTTCTTCCAGTTTCCCTTCTTGCTGCCCACTTCTCCTCTTACCTACTTCTGAAAATTTCTATCAAATTTTTTTTTCTTCCCTCCCTCCCTAGTTTCCTTCTCCCTCCTTCTTCCCCTTCCTTCCTTTCTTTCTTCACTCCAAGCTCCAGATCATACCCTTGACACAGAGTCCAATACTGGCTATCAGCATCTTACTGGACTCTAGCTATGTGGTCTAACCTAGGTCATGGCCCAGCTCCAAATGGAATACACTGGGGCACTCACCAGTTGATTTTCTTCATTGTTTCTTTTGTCACTCTAACATCTTAGATTTAGCAACTTATCCCTCACTCTTCTCATGTTGTCACCTTTGTCATTTATTTCTGTCCTTTTTCTGTTCATTGACAACTCAGTAAATTAAATCAATATTTACATGCAGGTTTTAAACACAGATGCTTCTGATGTCATCAAATACTTCTTGCAAATAGGAAGTTCTGCCACACGTAGTAGAGGATAAAGAGTCTTAGGTTTGGCTGTCAGTGAAGTAAATATGCCACTTCTTTGTCTCCCACTTGTTAAAAAAATGTGGAAAACTGATTTAAGTTTTATCTTAATATATTTTCTATTTCTTCCTAAGCATTTTTCTTCTTATTATCAGTAATAACTGGAAATAATATTTCTGCAAAAATATTTATAAGAAAACACACTTCTGATGCATCAAAGAAATCATATAAGGCCTAAATACCCAATACAAATGTCAGCTTTGAGCAAAATAAGAAAAAGATTTTTGGAATTTATTTTTATTTTCCCATCCATTTACATTAGGTATCTCTGACCATCAAAATTTTAAAAATGTTTTTGCCTCTAATTCCTATATGTTGACATCAATACAGTTTTTATTTCCAATCCTCAGTAGTTTAACTCCTTCCCAAAAAGGATAAATAATCAAGTTACAGATTCTAAACTCCATTAAATAGTTAAATAGAAACCAAAGAGTTAAACTAGTGAAGGCAAAAACTCCTCTTGATTTGTAAGGAGTAAACCTGGGTACTTTCAGTACCTGCAAATGAGAAAATGAGGATATAAAAGAGAGAAAAGTTATTCTGAATTGGTTGGATAAGGGCAGACCTTTTGGCTGTCTTCAACCATCACTGAGAGGATTCAGACCAGAGTTGCACTACGATATTTGAAGTAGCTTGTTGATGAAAGAAAAAATACAGAGTATAAAAAGAAGACTGAAATGCCATCATGCTTTCTGGGCAAATTCTAACCTAGTTTGTGATCATTTACATAACTTTTATGTGAATATTGACAATTCCCATAAACAAAAAATGAACATTTAACTATTGTGCCTACGGCAACAAGTGTCACTGACTCTACCTCTGAGCTATAAAAAACACTTTTTTTTTTAAATCTTCCTAGTTAGATAAGA
>PVHT020000105.1:2299607-2302107 GCA_004024745.2 Catagonus wagneri | reverse complement strand
TATTTTGGACAAAGTAAGTTCAGCTACTCTCTATCATTAAATGCATTTTAATGTTGAACCTAATAAAGCCCACATTATATCATGCCACTTTCACTGCTAATCACTCAATTTCCTATAATTTTTTATGCACTTAGCTAGCATAGGAATGACCTCTAAAGTCACTTGTTAGGCAATAAATTTTATGTATCATTCTTTTTATAGTAAACTATTTAAAACTGTGGCTTCTTAATTCAACCAGGTGCCCATTTTTTTGTGTTTCTATCAATCAATATTTGTTTAGAAAGTGAATTTGGAGTTTGGCAGGTATGAGGGGAGGGAAATTACTCAGACATCTTTAAAAGGCTGGGGATTAAGAAAGCTTCAGTGATTTTCAAGGATGTTATCCTACCTAACAGCATTATGTTATTGTTTGGCACACTATTCTTTTCACTGACCCTAGTTCCTCAAGGAAATAACATTTCTAAGAAAAGAGTATAGTTTCAGTGGACACTGACTTGCCAGTCATACGGTGCCACTGGCAAGTACTGTCTGCTATAGGTAGTATTTGCAACAGTGACGTGTAATCCAGGCACCTTTTCTCTGTGCAAAAGCATGCAAAATATTCAAGAATGACCTGCTCAAGACACGGAGCAGGTAAATTCTTTTAAAAAATCTTACCATCTATATTAATGGACCCTTTAAAACTCCATACATGCTTCAGTTTGTTGTTCTGAACCAAATAAGATGACAGCAAAATCAGAAAGGAATAACAGCACCGAAGTGCATCTTGTCCCTCGAATCTCGTGCTAGACACAGGAACAAAATTAACGCGCTGGAGCCATCTTCTGACTGCACAGGATTGCGGCATCTCACAGCGGATGCTCTGTTAACAAGTTAGGTGGCCAGGAGCAAGCCACGGACACTTCAGGTTTTTATATCCCATTGCTTTTCCCTAATGACCTGCCTTAATCTGTACGACACTTTGGTCCCCTTCTGGCTCCCTCCCCTCTTTCCAAAAAGAAACAGAATGAAATTATTTGGATTTGGGTTTCAATTGTGACAGACTCCAAAAGAAAGAGCTGTCTGTGTCTACACAGTCAAAGGGATTCTATGAGAGCAGGCAATTATCCAGAATTTCCGGTCCCAAATTTCACAGAGAAAACAAAATTCATATCTGCCATTGGGAGGGAAGAGTCGATCTGAGTGACCTAGACTGAGAGATTTCTGTAGCTAATCGCTTTACGAAGAAAAAAAAAATTATTGAGAAAACCAGTCTTATTTTAGAGGATTCTTTCCACTCTACATTGTGACTGATTTCAGATTTGTTTGAGAGCCATTAAAACATGTAAGCTGTAAGAGCACAAAGTAACCAGGTAAAACACTGTGCTGTGGAACAAAGTTAAAAAGCACAGTTCCTGTTCAGTCTCAAATTCACAAGGCCACAACTGTGGCTGCCTAACCTTTTGAAAATAAGCAAATTTAGTTTTCCCTAACATTCAGAGTAGATCCATATTGGCATAAATCCATACCCAGAGAATGTTTACTTGAACCATCCTCGTCCTGATATACCTGTAAGAGTGTGAGCTGAGAGCAATACACACAAATGTGCCCTTTAGGAACTTGTGACCCCAGCAATATATTCCTCTTTATGATTTCAAATATTTAATCAATTGCTCTGTACACACAGCATCTGTAAAATGTTTTTTAGTATATTTCTATGAAATGCAGTAAATGTCAACATCATAAAGAGCTTGCCATTAGACATTGATGAAAAATACTCTCAATAAGTCTGCTCTCCAAATAATTACATGCTTTAAGCTTAAAATAAGAGAAATTTGGCAATAATCCTAAGATGTTATACTTGCCACATAATATTTTACCTATATGATATCCAAAGGTATGTTATTGTGCCATTTGTATACAACAAAAAATAAGTATGAGCATTCTGTAAAACAAAGATATATTTAAAAACTAGATCAAAATGCTCAGGCCTCAAACATTCGCCAAACACTGAAGGAATTTCTACAACTTTAGAACTCTAAGAGTTCCTTCCTTCCTCCCTTTATTTTCTGTATTTATTTGATATTTTACAAAGCAGTTTTCAGTGCCACAGGAAAAAAATACAACTCAATATGAGGATTTTAAGGTGTGTTTTTTAAGAGAAAAACATTACTAGCTTTCTTAGGATAGTTTTTATTAATATGAACATACACATATTAAATAGGGAAGAGATTTTTAAGTTATGGTTTAAAGGGCTAGATTTAATGTCAGTTTATTTTGTCGGAATATTTTAATGATTCCCTATTCACTGTGGTTTGCCTCAGGAGTACAAAAGAATGCCCAGAAAAAGTTTCCCAGCACTGGTGGCTGTGAGTGATTTTTTTTTATGTCGTTGTCATGAAAGTTTGAGCCCTGGTTGAATAGGTATACAAAAGACAGGCAAGGATATGGATACTATATCATTAATTAAAGAAAAGAGTGAACTGTTATGTTTGAGGAAATGAAAAGACTGAAAGTTAAT
>PVHT020000105.1:2284607-2294607 GCA_004024745.2 Catagonus wagneri | reverse complement strand
TATATAACAAAGGTCTAAATATCTGCCCCCATTTTTACAGATACAACCACCTCAGCTAATGTGACATAAACTTCAATTTCTAGAAACTCTCAGGCAACTATCAATATTATTAAGGCATCAGTTGTCAGAGTAGACAATTTGTTCTGCCAAACTATCCAGTACTTACTATGTTCCAGGCACTTTGCTTTGCTTTGATTGCCCTGTCTTTGAGGAGCACACAGTCCACTAAGGAAGAGAAGCAGCTAGAAAAGCATTCTAATACAATATGGAAAGTCTATAATAGAGCGAGGAATAAAGTATCACAGATACATTAAGAGAATAATCCTGCCTGAGGGAGCCTGGAAGGACTTCCACTGAGGACATAACATACACACTAGTCCATGAAGGATTAGCAGAAAAATTTCATAAAAACAAACAAAAAAGTCTTTCTACACATTGAGAGAGCAGCACCAAAATTATGAAAGCATGAAATAAAATAGCATGTTTGGAGACTAATAAATCTAGAGACTAGAATCTTAGAGAAAAGCTTAGAATGTTTAGCTAGGGGCAGATCATAGAGGGCTTTGCATACTGTGCTAAGAAGGGAATTCTTTAAGTTTCTCTAAGAAGTAAGGAATTAAATATTTGGCGGTAAGATTATGATAATTTGATTTTATATTAAAAATATATATCTGACCAAATTACGGAGAAAACATAAAATCTAAAAATAACTAGAAACAGAGAGATTAATAGAGTGCTATTGTGTAGTTAAATCAAGGGAGAATGAGATTACTATCAATTCATCTGAATGACTGTCAACAGTCCAATCTCAATCCACATAAACCAGGACTCATACACAGTAAGTTTACCCTTCAAAGGGAGACTATATAGAGTAAGGAAACAAAAAGTCTGAACGTTAACTATCACTAATTTCAGCTGAAGGAGAAGAGCACAGAAAACACAAAGGAGAATTTGTGGGGAGGTGGGAAGGTGAAA
Source organism: Catagonus wagneri (assembly GCA_004024745.2). Lineage (NCBI taxonomy): Eukaryota > Metazoa > Chordata > Mammalia > Artiodactyla > Tayassuidae > Catagonus > Catagonus wagneri. The sequence goes on along the minus strand of PVHT020000105.1, from coordinate 2,293,632 downwards.
ATAATGTAAATAATGTCACAGTTACCAAGGGAAAAAGCATCTTTAAGAAGGAGAGAGCAGTAAGTAATATTAAAGACTGAGGAGACCGGATCAAATTAATACTAAAAACATTAATTGGATTTTTCTAGAATGTGGTGGGGTTTTCTTGGTAATCATTTTCCAGTGATTTTTGGGAAGTCGTCAAAAAGAAGCCATATTTCACAGGGTCTAATAATCAATGGGGACTAAAAAGTAGAAGCTTAAAACAGAAAACATCCTTTTAAGGTCTTTTGAAAGTATGTGGAACAGAATGGCAGTGAATGACTCAAGGGTATCTGGATCTAAGGGAAGTGAATGTTTGACACATAAGAGACTTAGAAATATGTGTAAGAGTGAAAATAAATGGAGGGGAGTGTTGAAAATAGAAAATTTATTTCTAAAACTTCTTAAGAAAGATTCTTGGTATAAGTAGGCAGAGAATCAAAAGCAAAGATAAAGGTTTATCTTATATTAACCTGATATAAAGTTTACCTAAGACAATAGAAAAGTGATATTGAAAGTGCCTGGCACAAGTTAGGCATTCGTAATTGAGGTTTGAATAACTATTAGCAAATTGGGGGTTAATGGTAAGTTGAAGTCTAATTCTCCACTTTTCTCCTGAGATGGTCATAGTTTCAGGATAATATGCTGAGAAAAACAATAGATGCATGATAACAAATTTGAGGATAGTGATATATGCTTGAGATAGTTGTTATAGAAAATGAGAAATCTTATAGCTTAAAAAAAGAGGTTATTGAAGATGCAGATGAAGGTAGAAATCTTCATATCATATTGGGACCTATCTATAGTGGCCCTGTGACTTTTCTCTAATGCTATCAATAGCCCAGGTACATATTACTACAGATAAGAGTACTTTTGGAGAAATTAAGATGACAGTTAAAGTGACTGGCAATAGGGCAATGGATAGAGAAGGAAATTAAATCAGAAATATTTAACTTCACTTAGAAGCATAAAGAGGAGTTGAGGCTTGAGGCTCATAATGAGGATAAACCAAAGATGATGGCATAAATGTAATGACAGGGAATATCATTATGATAAAAGTCTGTGAACAAAATAAGGTGAGGGTTTAAGAATTTTGTGATAGAATAATTCTAGCATAAGAAACTGCCCAGAGACTTTTATTTGTTCATGTATGTGACATTTCTTGGAAAACTACTTCTATTTCTATCAACATCTTTTTCCCACCAGCCCTATAAATTTTATCACATCATGTGAATGGTAAAGGAATATGGGATTCTCAAGACATTTGATATAGCCCAGATTCTTTCCAGTCCAGCATGATTCTCAAAGAATCCAGAGTACATTTATTCCCAGGACTGGAATGGGTATAACTCATAATTAACTTGGTAAGGGAACAAATTCTGTACCAGAATTATAATTCTGTATCTTCTTCCAAATGAATTTTTCTATTACTGATGTACTTCCTATCTACAACTTCTTCATTTCCTCCTGTCTGAAGGCCTGCATGTCTACTACCCATAACTCCCCTTGCCTTCCAATTTTTATTTTAAGACAGAAATACTTCACCATAGCAAATAAGGTAAAAGGGGAAAAGACAAAAAATAAAAATAATAAAATACATTTATATTATGAGAGAATACAATTGAGAACAGGGCTGTATGCAGATACAATTTAAATAGTCTGGAAGTCAGTTAATTTGCTTCTAGAGCTAGCTTTGCCAGTATATGTTGTCTGGCCTTTGGTGGATTACCAAACCTGTTGGGACCTCACTTTATTTATCCTTAAAATCAGTGATTTTGCTAGCTTATCTTTAACTGCCTCTCCATTCAGAAATTCTGTACAAGTTATCCTTTGCTTTTAAAATCAGTCACAGTTGATTTTTAATCTGTTTCTTAATGTTACTGATGACCCCATATAGCTTGTGAGGTCCCTTTTTAAAAATATAATAGATGGCATTTGAAAGCTATTTTCCTTGAAGTATTTGTTTTTCTCATTTAATATTTTGAAGCCATAGCCATATTATTAGCAGTATAAATATTTTGAATGGCTATATCTTATTGGGAAAATGAATCTTTTATCATTATTTATTGCTTCTTTTTATTGCTTGCAATGTCTTTTGCCCTAAAGTCTACTTTGTGGGATAACAATACAAACCGCTAACTTTCTTTTGGTTAGTAGTAGTATCTATTAGTTAGCCTTTTGGTCACTATTAATATAGTTGTTTCTTTCAAATTGTTATGACACATCTGTCTTTTCATTTCAAAATCTGGTCCAGTTATATTTATTATCATATATAATAACATTACATATGTTATATAATAATATAATAATTAAGAAATTTGGGATTGTTTCTACCCTAGTTATGTTGGGCTTTATATTGGCTCTCTTTTTCTCTCCACTTTTATCCTTTTTCCTTTTTTTAAAAAATGAGATTTTTTTATCATTGCTTGCTTGTTTGTCACCTTCCTAGAGCCCACATATTTCCATTCTATTAGTTTGGAAATTACACACTTTACCGCCTTTCTATTTGTGGTTATCCCAAAAATGTTGGCAAGTATATTTAACATGACATGTCCAAAGTTAAGGAATATTTTCTGTTCTCTCTTCTCAAACATTATGAGGACTTTAGAGTGTTTTATCTCCAAATTTTATTCAATATTTTAATTCTAAACAAACTTTACCCAATATTTTAGTTCTAAACAAATATTTTAATTCTAAACAATATTTTAATTCTAATGTTTAACATTGACAAATTAGATATCATTAGCATTGTTTTATACCAAGTTTTGTTTGGATTAACCTTATACTTGCTATTTTATCGAATTACCAGTCTTCTGCACTCTCAGTTTCTCCTTCTTGATGATTTTTAACTTCTTCACGAAGTTCATCCTCAAGTTCTTTAGGGTGATCTGTTGATAGTAAGCTCTTTCAATGCTCCCTATTTAAAAACTGCCTATGTTTAGCTTAAAAACAGTTTTATACGCTATATAATTCTGTGCTTGAAATTACTTTTTCTTTGAATTTTAAAGATAGTATTCCACAGCTTTCTGGCTTCTACTGCTGGTCTACTGAAAAGTCAGCAATCTAATTGTTACTCCTTTGTAATCTGTCTTTGCTTTCAGTCAATATTTATTTTCATTGTAATGAACCATAACTGGGATGTCTTTTGATTAATTTTTCTTATAATTACTTGGGCCTCACATATGGTAATTACCTTATTTGTTACCTCACTGAATATATTATTTATGGAACTCAAAGTACATATGCCTGAGAACTTCTAAGTCTATTCTTCATATCTTTTAGTATGTCTTTTTGTATTTCCCATTTCTTTATTTCTTTGTATTAATTTTTGGATGCTTCCTCTAGTCTTATCTTCCAGTTTACTAATTCTCTCTTCACTTGTGACTAATCTGCTGTTTAGTTATCCCATTCAGTTTCTAATTTCAGTTTTCATATTTGTACTTCTATGGCTTTCTTTTATAATAGTGCCTTGATAGCTGTGATAATGTCATGTTCTTTAGTGACACTTTTGATTCTCTCTTTCATTTCTTTAAACATTTACTAGTTTTATATTCACATGTAACAATTCCAATATCTATAACTTTTGTTGGTCTGTTATTAGTTATTAGTTCTACTAAATCTAACTCATCACAGCTTGTTTCTCTCTGTATGTCCCGCTAGTCTTTGTTCATATTCCTTGCAATTTTACATGTGAGAAAATTTGATGTCTGTGTTTTTTTGCTTCTTCTAGATGCCTAGGGGTACAATGAACATAAAACCACTTTTAACTAAATCAAGAGCTTATATTTTATGATGATTAAAAGATAATCAATTAAAAATCCAAGCCAATCCAAGCCCATGCATCAATTGATTGATAGATATATAAAATTTAAATTTTAAGATCAACCACTGGTTCACTCTTATATTACATAAAGACTTAAAGTCTGATTTCCTATCTCACAAAGACCCTAGTCTTGCTTTCAGTCCTTCTCCCATGAATCATTCAAGTCAAAGCTATGGGCTACTGGAGACTTGGAAAATATTCCACAGCATTCACAGGCTTTAATACTAGTTTATCTCCCTGGATTTATCGTTTCTCATTATTTTTAGCCTCTAAAATTTTTATTTTCTCTATTAAAAGTTCAGGTTAGATTGTTTTTATCATTATTCCTTTATACATGAAAATATTTTTTCTTTTTGCTTCTTATAAAGAAATGACTTTACCGATGTGTTAGTTTCTTCAATCATTTAGTCAAAGGTCAGCAAACTATGGCCTGTGGGTCAAATATAGCCAACTGCCTATTTTTGTAAATAAAATTTTATATGAATACAGCCATGGTCATTCATTTATGCATTTTAATGTCTACTTTTGTGCTATAACATTACAGTTGAGGAGTTGCCACAGAGACCATCTGTCCCACAAAGCAAAAAATATTTACTGTCTGTGTTTTAAGACGTTTTCTGACCCCTGGTCTAAGTCATCAACAATATATAACAAACATCTTGAACTTAATAAAACAGCAAAGTATTATTTAATCTGAGCATTAATTTATTTAATGTATTCATGTGTTCAATATAGGTTTTTAATATCAGTGCAGCAGACTAGAGCTTCTTTGATAGTATAAGTTATATTATCAAAAAGGTTTTAGTAGAAGATCCATCACTGAAATATACTTAATAAATGCCTTTGATGATGATGATGGTGGTGGTAGTAGTGATGATATCTTGAATTCCCATAATTTTCTAAGCCATGACAGATATAAGAACAGATATCATTTTAGAGAGTTAAATGTACTTGTCAAGTCATTTTGGAATGTGGTAAATCACCCTAATTGGGTACGTTTTGCCTCCAGGAATCTTAACTGCTTATGTTCTCTGACACTCTTACTGATAAAACTCATTGCCATAGATTAAAGCAATGAATGCTATTCACTTTCTAACATTATAGCTTTTATTACAGAGGAATATCTTTACTATTTATATAATATCCTATGTTATTCCACCAAAGAAGAAATATACATTTGTGTAGAAAAAAGTGCAATATTCTAGGGACTGCACTTCACTCTCTATTTTTAGAGAAAGTATAACCTCAGTTGTTCCAGTGCACACAGAAAAACAGATTATATTTCTCTCTCTCCCTCTCTCTCTCTCTCTCTCTCTCTCTCTCTCTCTCACACACACACACACACAAACACACACAGTTTTTGAAAATGCTCCTGACAGAAAATGGAGATACAGCCTGCAAAAGTAAAATAAATAGCTGAATAAAAATATTGTCATAAGAGAAAAAGATAAATATGTTAAAAACTGGGATAGGGAATACTGTACTTCGTGAGAGAAGCCAAAAGAAACAAATGAATGAATGATATTTGCTATACAGAAGAAAGTGCCAAGTAAAATGAACACAGAATACCTGTAAAATGTCCCTGATGAAGAGATAATGTACTAGATATAAGGGACAGTTGGCATTTGCTGAAACACATGAGTGACATGTACCAGAGAAAGAAAGGAAGTGCCGGGCATAGTGGCAGCTAGCGTAGAGTGCATGGACAGCGGCTTTTCTGCAGAGCAATGTTGTTGGTGGCTAGTAGAGATCTGTAGAAAATGTAAGTGAACAGTTTTGACAGAGAAGCATGTGAAAGGGAATAAACTAACCAGAATATCTGGCTGAAGTGCAACTGACAAAGGGAAAACTGTATAGACTGTCTGGTTACAAAAGCAAGTTGTATTCTTTTTGGAAGCCAGGTGATAAGTCTATGAAATACATTCTGAGAAAGAAGAGAGTAGTATAGCTTTTCAATTCAATAGATCTGTATGGCAATCTTTCATTTGTGTTAGGAAAAAAGTGTTATAAAATGCTAATGAATTAGTTATAAAAACTTACAGTGTGCAAAACTTTGTTAGTTGTTTATTTCACTGTTTAAGCAATCTTTCTCCTACTGGTGTAAATATAAAGAGCATTTACTGAACGGGCCCCATGCACAGAGGACATGTGAAGGACTTAGTAAAGAGAGAGAGGGGCAGTGGACATGATTCTGATTGTGGAGATCAAGGTTCTAGTTTAAATAGAGCTTATAAACTCAAAGCACAGACCACTGTAAAATGCACCACCTTGAACATATGTGTAGTGGTTCAAGATAAATAGATTTCTCAGTGTTAACAGAAATACGTCCGAGGATTGCTTTGCAAATGTTAAATGACACATCAAGGTTACTATTCGCAAGGATATCTGTGAATGTGTTGTTAAAGTGTCATTATGAAAGCAAAGAAAGTAAAGTAGCTCTGGGGTTATTAATAATAGCCCTCGGATGTGGATTCCACGGAAAGAAACATGAGATTTTCCACAAAAGGATCGATATTTTAGGAATCTCATTTTTGTCCCAAACTCACCTATGTTTATTGACCATCAAACCTTGATACAAGGCTTATCTTTTTAAATGGCTGTTCCTAAGCGGTACTGAATGTTTGAAATATAACATCTTTGTTAGGTCTGTTCATGATTTAACATTCTTACAATATATCTTAGTACAGCAATATTATTTTCATTAATCCCATAAAAATGAATAAATATTTGCAAGGGGGGTTTAATAGATGACATCAAAATGACTCAATACAGAGTATTTATAAAAAGTATGGCAAGATACATTGGAAGAGGCTCTCAGAAGTGCTGACAATACTACTGAAGCAGATTACCTTAAAAGAAAATACATATGGTTCCACTTTGTGCTTTCTTGCTCAACTAAATATGTTTAGAGGCACAAGCTTGCAACCTGGCGAGTGAATCCTATTTTATCCATATGTGGATTAAAGAACTAAAGAGAATACAGTTAAAATTATTATTCATTTACTTTTTCACATTTCAAGATGAAAAACATGAGCAAATATATGGATTTTTCCCTTTCCTTTTTACACATTCAGATCCCAGAATTAATTTTTTTCCTTCAGTGAATTACCTATTGATAACTCCTGCTTCCCAATCTCTGTGACCTTTAGGCCTCTAAAACTCAATGGCATTGTGTTTTCCTATACTCTAAATTGGGAAGAATATTTTGTGTGAAGACAAAAGCAGTGGTAGCCAGTTATCATTTCACTCTCTATCTACAATTTCCCCCATCCGTATATTCTAATTTTGTTGGCCCTAAAACAAATAATTCCCTCTCACTTCTTACCCCATTCACTGTCCTTTCTTCTCTCTCTCACTTCACTAATTTTTTTTTTTTTTTTTTTTTTTTTTTTTTTTTTTTTTTTGCTTTTTAAGGCCACACTTACAGCATATGGCCTTTCTCAGGCTAGAATTCAAATCAGAGCTTTAGCCACTGGCCTAAACCACAGCCACAGCACACCAGATCTGAGCCGTGTCTGTGACTTATACCACAGTTTACGGTAATGCCAGATCCCTGACCCACTGAGCAAGGCCAGGGATCAAACCTGCATCTGCATGGATACCAGTCAGGTTCGTTTCTGCTGTGCCACAACAGGAACTCCAGACTTAACTAAAAAAATTTCAACTGTGTTATCTATCCTCACTCTATTACTTCCCAAACTTTCCTTAAAACACTCCAGTCAGACTTTCCCCCAAAAAATGTTTTAAAAAATCACTTTGGCTTAGCCATCAACAACTTTTATGCGAAGTTCTTCTCCTCTCAATTTCCTGATATTGCAATAGTACTCAATACTGTTGGTTATTACTTTCTTGTTGATATATTTCCTTAACTTCTGTGATATAATTTCTGTTTGTTTTACTTATATCAAAGTGAAGCTTTTCCTTCAGCTCATCATTTGGAATTTAAATGTTGGGACTTCTCAAAGCTTTATCCCAGACTCTTCGGAGTTATCTACTCACCCATGCTTTTCAAAAGTATCCTGATCAATTGTCAATATGTATGCCCCCCACATAGGAGGGCACCCAGGTACCTACAACAAGTACTATCAGACATAAAAGGAGAAATAGACGGCAATATAATAATTGTAGGAGAATTTAACACACCACTCTCATTAATGGACAGATCCTCTAGGCAGAAAATCAGTAAGGCAACAGAGATCCTAAATGACACAATAGAAAAATTAGAACTAACTGACATTTTCAGGGTATTACATCCAAAAAAATCAGAATATACATTCTTCTCAAGTGCACATGGAACATTCTCAAGGATAGATCACATACTGGGGCATAGAGCTAACCTCAACAAATTTAAGAGTTTAGAAATTATCTCAAGTATCTTCTCTGACCACAAAGGCATGAAACTAGAAATCAACCACAGGAAAGGAAATGAGAGAAAACATACTACATGGAGACTAAACAACATGCTTCTAAAAAACGAATGGGTGAATGAGGAAATCAAGAAAGAAATACAAAAATATCTTGAAAAAAATGAGAATGAAGACACAACCACCCCAAATCTATGGGATGCCGCAAAAGCGGTGCTTAGAGGGAATTTCATAGCATTGCATGCCTTCCTCAAAAAAGAAGAAAATCTCAAATCGATAACCTAACCCATCACCTAAATGAATTAGAAAAAGAAGAACAAAAACACACTAAAGTCAGCAGAAGGAAGGAAATCATTAAGGTCAGAGAGGAAATCAATAAAATAGAAATTCAAAAAACAATAGAAAAAATTAATAAGTCCAAGAGCTGGTTCTTTGAAAAGGTAAACAAGACTGACAAATCTCTGGCAAGACTCATCAAGAAAAGGAGAGAAAAAACCCAAATAAACAAAATAAGAAATGAAAAAGGGGATATTACAACAGATATTACAGAAATACAAAAAAACATGACAGAATACTATAAACAATTATATGCCAACAAATTTGATAATCTAGAAGAAATGGACAAATTTTTAGAGACCTACACCCTCCCAAAACTGAATCAAGAAGAAATAAATCAACTGAACAGACCAATCCCTAGAAATGAAATTGAGTATGTCATCAAAACACTCCCTACAAATAAAAGTCCAGGACCAGATGGCTTCACAGGTGAATTCTACCAAACATACAAAGAGGAGCTCATACCCATCCTCCTTAAGCT
>PVHT020000105.1:2250078-2281580 GCA_004024745.2 Catagonus wagneri | reverse complement strand
ACTATTCAGCCATAAAAAAGGATAAAATAATGTCATTCGCAGCAACATGGATGGAATTAGAAACCCTTATACTGAGTGAAGCAAGTCAGAAGGAGAAAGACAGATGTCATATGAAATCTCTTATAACTGGAGTCTAAAACACTGTACAAATGAACATCTCAACAGAAAAGAAAATCACGAACTTGGGAAACAGACTTGTGGTTGCCAAGGGGGCGGGGGAGCGGTGGGGGAGGGGTGGGAGGGAATGGGGATAATTAGTGCTTTAATGATGGAATAGCAAGGAGCTCCAACTGTATTGCACGGGGAACTATATCTAATTATATGTGACAAATCCATATACGTACATGTAACTGGGTCACCACACGGTGCAGTTGGAAAATCTGACAGAAATCTGTAAACCAGCTATAATGCAAAAAAGAAAAAAACAAAATATGTTATAAAAAAAAATCCTACAAAGAAAACAAAAAAACAAAACAAAAATCAAAATACTAGGCTATTTCCAAAGAAAAATTATTTGATGTGCAGATAAATAGATTAAAATACATTTGTGCTTAGTTTGGGGAGTAAAACCGGTATGACAATCATTGTGCTAGTCATCCTGAGTATGAAGTACACATAAAGACTTAGGATCGGGTAGAGAAGACATACAACTTAGTGAAAGATTGTTAATGACTGGAATAGGATTTAATTAATATGTATTATAAAACCAGATTGCATGTGGACAGTGTGTTTGACCTAAATTAAACATTTGGAGGAGTACTATGAATCCCCAACCCCTAAAAAATAAATAAATAAATAAATAAATAAATAAATAAGTATCCTGATATGTTACTCTGGCTTCAATTTTCATCTATAGTAACAGAATTTATACATCTCTAGCCTAGGCTTCTCCTCTCAGCTATAGTTAATATTGCCCTCTACCTACTAATAACTCTACCTCCATGTCACAAGAGAAATTTAAGGTAGAATAGATTTAAAAGCAATCTATTTAAAAGAATATATTTATAAGCAACACATTATGGCTCACCTCTTTCATCCCAATGTATGGCATCACCCTCCCATCAGCTGTGCAAACCAGAAACCTGTAAGCCTTGACTCCTCCTGTTCCACATCCACATGCAAAAAAATTCTTCAAATCTGTCAATTTCACTTTATATATGTCTCTAGAATCCATCCATTCCCTCCAGGTTTACTACTATTGATCAATCCATATGTTTCATCCATTGCAGCTCAAAAATATCTCTTCAATTCTGCCTCCTTTTATCAACATTAATCATCTTTTGTCATTAAATTGAACTTCTGGGATAACAAGATGCATTGCCACCAATTTTTCTCCATTGCAAATATCTACAATGCTATTAGAGTTATTTTCTTCAATTTTTTTATTAATTTTTAAAAAGATAGGAAAACTATTACCTAGTTAAGATATTTGTTGGATTCCTGTGACCAAGAAGAAAAATTCAAATTACCCATCTTGGTTATGACTTCCATAATTTATCTCCAACCTCTGTCCAATCTCATTTCAGAACATTCCCCAACTTCATCAATTCTAATAATAAGCCAGAGTGGAGTCCTCTGTTAACTTCCTCAGGGCCTGCCTATGCTTTGTATGATTCTTCTGGCTTTTATACTTGATGATTGCTCAGTCCTATATGCTCCTCTTTATTCTGCTGGACACAAGTCAAACATTACTTGGATCTGTCTTTGCCTCAGGTAGAGTTGTTTGTCAGTCCTCTGTGCTTCTCAGTCTCCTTATTCACATATCTGTTTCAGTATGCATTGAGCTATATTTTCAAATCTGTTTAGATGTATCCCAGTCCTCCCAAAAAACTGTGAGCCTCATGATGGCAAGGATTGTTTAAGTTACCTTCAGGTGATTTCCACACATAATAGGCAGGCACTCAACAAAAGTTTTAAACTGAAGTATTAGAATATTTATAAAATCTTAAGACATAAAAGCATATGTGCACAAATTGAAATAGGAATATTGTGATACATATATTTGAGGTTTCACTGAATTAAGTCCACAAGGTAGGAAAACACAAATAATTTTGATGTCAAAACCAATATAATGAAGGAAAAACAAGTTGGGGGGGAGGTGACCGGCTTTAGACATGGAGTTGATACAAATAGAAAGAATGACTTAGGTCTAGTATATTAGGAGTTACTCAGAGGATCTTTTTTTTTTTTTTAAGACATAAAGAGGAAAGCTAGTACCTGTACATATTTGTTAAGGCATGTTTTAGTGGGTAATTCCAAGAGGTGGCCACTTGTGAAAGTCCAGAACCATACCCTCCTAAGTCCTTGACCCTTTACCTTTTTCCAAGTGTGTAGTCAAATGCATTAACTGCTTTAGATCTCTAAATGCAGATCACAGAATCCTTAGCATCCTTTCATTTTTAATATCCTGTTGGTTCCCAATACTTCCTCTAGAGCCCCAGGGCTCCTTTCAGGCATATTTAACTGCTTGTGTATCTACTAATGCTCTATGTTCTTTCTCATATCAATATTTTTGTTCATGCTTTTCCTCTTTCTTAAGCTTGAAGTATCAATTTAACTTGCTATAACTCTAGAAACCCTCTACAATTTTAAAAATTGGGCTAGATGCCCCTATGTGTATGACCAGAGTCCTCAGTACATCTTCACATATTAGAACATGTTACATTACTATGTAATTGCCTACTTATTTATTTCCTAGATTACAATTGGAAGCATAAGTACTATATGTCTTCATTGCAGTTGTCATTCTAATGCCCAGAACAGTCCTTGACACCTAGGAGCCCAATAAATGTGTGTTGAATGATTACCTAGTGTTCCTCAGACAATACTATTGTCCATAAAATTATGTTAGGGACCAGTAATTTCCTGCTTCTTGCACTAATACGTCAAGGCCATTGCTGAGCAGAAAGAGGGCAGATATAATCACATTCTGCTCACTACATTTGGTTATTGGGGTTGTTCTCTTGCAAAATCAGGCATCTCCATCAGGGCATTTTACATATTTGGATCTTGCTGAAGTTACTGGCCCTGCACTCCTTTCCTCTGACATCATAATTCCCATATTTCAACCTTTCAAGGTCATGGCTGTCATGGGTTTCCTTGCCTCTGTTTTGACTTTATGGTTATTGGCTTGTCAGCACACTGCCAAGAACTGAGGGTCCACATGGTTTGGTTGCCACTTGACCTGGTGTTCTTCTGAACCCTTGGCCAATTCCTCGGTTACAGGAACCTCAGAAATCTTCATTCCTCGTTTCATGACCTCAGACTCAAGCTTAGTCCCTTGCCTGACTAAACCTGGCCTAGGTCCTCTTGCAAAAATGACTCACAAAACTGGTACCTACATATATTTAAGAAAATTTGAATAATGTTGAGAGCTGAAAGGTGACAAGATAAATATCTAATGTAAAAAGCATTAATAAGATATTTACCAATACTTCATTAACATGTAAAGTGGAATTAGAGCAAATTAATATTTTGTGTCTCTACGTATGAACTTAGAGATAAAAATAAATTTTATGTTGGAATTATGTGGGTGGTACAAAGGAAAATATTACTATTTTAACTATGAATATTTGATTATTGTTATTATTAGTAGGTTAAGTATATTGTTGGTTTGATTTGGTATGAGTCTGTAGTTGGGATATGCAATACACATATTAAGACATATGTTCAGTACAAAGGATGGTAGGTATTTTGCCTTGAGATTATGTACAGAAGTTGAAGTTGCTAAAAGACCCACCAGTAAAGCAATGAGAAAATGTATCTGGAACCAAGAAGAACGGTGGTGAATTAGAAAGTATTGTTCAGGTTCAGAACAGGAACTGAGGAAAAGGCCCCACAACCAATATCTGAGAAAATTTCTGAGGGAATTCCTAATCCCATAGGGGGAGAAATCCCTTGGTCTTTAAAGGGAGTTTTACAGGATAAAATAGATGATAATGTATAAGACTGGAGGGGAGTGCACACATTGGGTGTTTCATGACAGGGGTAGTGAGAGAGAAAAATAAATTATCTGTATAGATCCTTTTGCCTTAGGATTGTAATTGCCTGTAGCAATATTACAAAGCTGACTCCCTTGGTTCAAGGAAAACAAACTTTTCACATGTCCATTTTCCCTGAGAAAGCACTTCTAGAATTTCTTTCAATATTTTTTTAACATACATTATTCTCTAACCTTTGGTGATACTGACTCCCTAGGATACTGCTTTGGGCTGTCTTCTACTTATATTTAGTTTATATATTTATTTTTTCATGGAGAAATTTAAGGACACGTCAAAAAAATTAGACAGTGAAGATGCAGCTAGAATTTGAAAAATTTGATTTCTTAGGAAGTGTTCAATGATACTGCTTTGGAAAAATTGCACTGTGATACTCTGGAAACCCTATTAAAGTACATAAACATGAATTAGGTTTAATTTGCTGCACTTACCATCACTATAGAAATTACTTGAAGCAGAAGGGTTCATTTAAAATTTGTTACTGAAAAGTAGGGGATAAGTGGACCTTAACTCCCCACACCTCCATGCCACTAGGAATTGACACCTCACAAAGTGCTTTGTCATAATATATATTTTAGATATAGTGCTTTGTCATAATATATATTTTCTTTGAACCAAAATATGAGGATAGGTTGGTCAGTACTGGATTTCATAAGAAGGGCACTATATACAGCTTTTTACTACAATTATATACTATTATCATATAGTATAATAAGTCAACTGACTTTTGACAGTTCTCAAAGTTCTGAATTAAAGTCAGGATAGCGTTATAATTTTTGATATTTGCCCCTACCCCCAGGGTATGAAAGGAAATGAACTGAGTCTAATTAAAAAAAAAATTCTAGTGAAATGCCACCTCTTTATATCTTATCTCTTTACTTATTTCTCAGACTTTGACAGAAAATGAATGAATGAATACATCATACATACAAAGACACAATTATGACCGCTTAAGTGAATCACCTCTTTTTTGTGAATTCCTTTGGGAAATGCACTACAGACTTATGAGAGTTAATCATTCCCCAAAATGCAAACATGCATAATCTCCTCACCCCAGCACACACACACATGCGCGCGTGCATGCAAACGTGTGTGCACATACACACACATACCCTACTTCACTAATTATCATTTTTTTCTCAATTCTTCAATCAGGCTTAATTTTAATCAGTGTATTTGGGTTAATGTTTATCAGTAAGCCAAATTAATATTCCTATTTAATTCTTCAAAATCTCTATTATCAAATGCATTTAAAAATTCAGTAGAACACTATAACCACTTTTTATAACTACTTTCTATAGTAAAACTATATTTTATAACTACTTTCTATAGTAAAACACCTATAGATTCTTTTGCAAAATATTTATCTAAGCATATGTATACCTACACCAGCATAGAAAAAAGCATTGCTAATTAGCATTGCTATTTAGAAAAACTCCCACCAAATGTACAAAGATAGAGACTTCCAAATAATAATCACATTTAAAGTTAGTTAGTTTTGTGATGAATTAAGACAAGCTTAACACCAAGTTTTTGCAGCTATCATCAGCAAACAACTTTCCAGAGTCAATATAGGTATTTCTAGTGAGTCAGCGAATTGAGGTTCTTTCAAGGGAAGTAATAATAGAAGTTAAAGGAGGAGTCATAAACACTATAATCCAGAAACAATTGAATTTATAATGCTTGAAGAGTAGCTACAGTCTACATAATGAGTATATAACTTGACACAATGACAAAACACTTTTTTCAAGTATTCAACTCTCCGTAGTATCTTATCTATGATAAAAATAAATGTTATTGCATTTCTATTTATCCTGTCAGTGGAAAAGTTGTAAAAGAATTAACAGGGTTAATGAAAAATTAATAACAAAAGTAAAGGTTAAAAAAAGACACAAGAAAGTGTGTTGGCTGAGATACAGGATCATAGACATTTACATACTCAAGGAAAGATAAGACTGAAGGGGATTTGATCACGGTCTATAAATATCTTCCAAGTATGTACAAATGAAAGACTGTGATTATTCAAAGCATCAGAAGATGGAAGGACAAGAAGCAATGTTCTGAAACTAAAAAAGTAAGTGTTTCAGCCTTATATTAAGAAATGCTTTGCAACAGTAAGAAGACGGCATTAAAAATAAAAATCAAGGACCAATACATAAAATTGAGAAAAAGAACTGAAAATGATGTACCTATAAGTAAAAAGAATAAATCAGAAATGATGAAAGGAAGAATGGAAAACAGTGATACTCATAGGATATTCATAGGATTGTTAGCTGCCGATCTTACAAATCTCAACCTAAGAAACGATAGTGAAACCTGAAAACTGTCTAAATAAATGAAAAGTTTTAGCCTATGATATAACCAACTATTCTACCACACTCTGACTTCTGTAATTTCCAGTTGTTGGCTATGTTCTTGCATTTGATAAAAAGCAATGCAGTTAAGTGTTGACAACTGAGTTTATGAAAGTAGATTTACCTAGATTTCTTAACTCACACCTGAGAGATCTACACATAGCATACTCTTCACAAAATATGCTAATTACACAGTTTCAGAATCTCTCCTAAAAAAATGATAAAGTAATTAAATAATAAATACTTCACCAAAAACAAATATATTTCTTTCTATGTCATACTTTTCCACCTGAGAAAAAAGGAAAACCTCATAATTATATATTTCCTTTTCTTAAAAAGAAATAAAGGTTGATTCTCTAAATAATAATGGAAAATCCATTGTTTGTTCCTTTCAGACTGCTTTCAAGTATTTGGTATTATTCATTGTTCAAATGTTAGGTTTTACTTGATTCTTCTCTTCTTTCTTCTGAAGAAAGAAACTTCTGTTGCCTTATCCAAAGCTCTGAAGTTTTTCAATTTTAGAGAGAGATGCTTTAAAGACTAACAAGAGTTTTTTTTTTTTTTTTCTCCCTTAGCAAAGGTGTAGTCAAAGATGAGTAAAAGGTTTTTTGAGAACAAGGAAGTGCTTAGCTGGCATTAAATGAAAGGAATTTGCTAGACATTTCTCCAAGGAAGACAGACAGATGGCCAAGGGACACATGAAAAAATGTTCAACATCACTAATTATTAGAGAAATGTAAATCAAAACTACAATGAGGTATCATCTCACACCAGTAAGAATGGCCATCATCAAAAAGTCTACAAACAGTAGGGAGTTCCTATGGTGGCTCAGTGGGTTATGAACACAATTAGTATCCATGAAGAGGAAAGTGTGATCCCTGGCCTTGCTCAGTGGGTTAAGGATCCAGCATTGCCTTGAGCTGTGATGGAGGTAACAGATACAGCTCAGATTTCACATTGCTGTGCCTGTGGCATAGGCCAACAGCTGCAGGTCTGATTCACCCCCTACCTGGGAACATCCATATGCTGCAAGTGCAGCCCTAAGATGCGAGGAAAAGAAAAAGTCTACAAACAGTAAATGCTGTGGGAAAAAGGAAAACCTCCTCCACTGTTGGTAGGAATGTAAATTGGTGCAGTCACTACGGAGAACAACGTGGAGTTTTCTTAGAAAACACTAAATATAGCACTACCACATGATTAGCAATCCACTCCTGGGCATATGTATGAAGAAAGCCATAATTTGAAAAGATAAATGCACCTCAGTGTTCACTGCACCACTGTTAACAACAGCCAAGCCATGGAAGCAACCTAGATGTCCATCAACAGAGGAGTGGATAGAGAAGCTGTGACACACAGATACAATGGAATATTACTCAGTCATTAAAAAAGAGCTAAGTAATGCCATTTGCAGCAACATGGATGGACCTAGAATTAATTATACTAATTGAAGTAAGCCAGACTAAGAGAAATATCATATGAGATCACTACTATGTGGAATCTAATTTTAAAAAGATACAAAAGAACTTATTCACACAACAGAAACAGACTCAAAGATTTCAAAACCAAACTTATGGTTACTAAAGGGGAACTTTTGGGGGTAAGGATAAAAAGAGGTTAAGATAAACATGTACACTACTATATATAAAATAGATAAGTAACAAGGACATACTGTATAGCATAGGGTAATCAATGCTGTGTAATAACTATATAGGAAAAGAATCTGAAAAAGAATGTATATAACTGATTAACTTTGCTATATACCCAAAACTAGTACAACATTGTAAGTCACCTATACTCCAATAAATATTTTTATTAAAATATAGTTGATATACAGTGTTGTGCCAATTTGTGCTGTACAGGAAAGCAATCCAGTCACATATATATGTGTGTGTGTATATATATATATATAAAATACACATTTTTCTTATATTATCTTCCATAACGGTCTATCCCAAGAAACTGATAGAGTGGCCTGTGCTATAGACTAGAACCTAATTGCTTATCCATTCTAAATGTAATAGCTTGCATTTATTAATCCAAAAATCCCAGTCCAATAAAGTTTTTAAAAACTGGAAGGAATTTTCTATGGGCCAAATTCGTTAATTCGCCCACTTCAAAACAAACAGACAAAAGAGAAAATTAAAAATTTTCTAATCGGCAGTATATCAAGAGCTGAACTAAGCTGTACATACATCACTTTGCAATGCTCAGTACTTTACGGGTGGAGACTACTCACAAGTGGAGAATGGTTATCTAGGAATTTTTGATTGGGCACATGCTAGTGCTTACACAGTTGACAAGGCTGACTATATTTAAAGTCTGGGTAGAAAAGCAGTGCAACCAGAAAGGGATGATATCCTTAGAGAACACAGAATATTTAATAAGAGCACATGATAAGGAAAAAATAGATCAGATGGCATTAACAATTAGAGAAGGCAGAAATCAGAGATAACAGTCAGCAGGAAGATCTGAGAAATTCAAAATTTAGAATTTGCAATATGAAATCAGAAAGGAGTGGTCACTGGGTTACTATTATGGAATGGACATGCAGATGATTGTTGCCAAGGAATCCAAAAGTACTTAATTGGTGAATTAAAGTATTTTGGTAAGTGATACACTAGAGTTATATCGATATTTTCATGTACTGGATGAGTTATAAACAAAATTTAAAATATATTAATAATTTAGGTGTTTAAGTAAGATCATTTCATTTGATTTTTATGATAGGAACATTAAAGTTCAAGCTCACCAAATAAAATGTAATTTATTCTGTCAAATATTCTTTGGTAGCACATGACTGAAACAATTAGAACACTGCTTGATTATTGAATTTCACTGACATAGGCTTAATGCAAAAACATGTAACAAATGTTTGAAAATGAATAAAAGAGCTAAAATCTAAAAAAGGATGCAGAACATGTAATCTTAATATATTGACTCTATGACTTCTCTTTTTGGCTCCTAGGCTCCTATTTATATATATGTTACATATAAATAGTATATATTTATGTATATACTTATTTCACATATTTATATTTATATATACTATATATTTGTATGTATTTACATATGTATACTATACAGAGATATTCATACAGCTTTGATGACTGATGAATAGCACAATTTCAAATTATTTCTCTCTCTTCTTCCCTCCTCTCTCTAAATCACCAAATTTGAAATGTTACTTAATGTGTTCTAATTAATTATGTGTCCCATACTTAAGACGGGCCTATGATATTATTTCTTAAATCACATATTTTTAGAAGACTTCTGTGCCTAACTAACAGAATTCTTGAAAGACCTATCAAAGTGCTTCAGAACATAAGAAATACATCAACTGGACAGAAACGGTTCTTCATCACGCTTTACACACAATTTTGCTCAACTGCTTATTTTAATTAGAGCAGAACTCCAGCTTCTGCTCATTGGTTTATCATGAGCAATAAAATGAGGTTTATTTAATTTTCTAAAATAAGTAAAGCAGAGTAAAGTTAATTAAAAGTTAATTACAGAATAATGAATCATCTACCCTTGCTGTGCTAGTGTTGCCCAGATGATTAGATGCTGTCCTTCCTGAATACACCATTCCCATTAGCTGGGTATTCCCTTCATTTAGTATAAGGATTTTCATTTGCGTACTTGAAAAGTTTAAGTTGCTTTTTTTTTCTGAAGATATCTTTTTCAGGAAATACACACATACATAGATATACATGCACACATCTTCCTAGTTTTCTCCTTTTATATGCTTTCCTCAGGCATAGTTTTCATTTAAACTTCTGATTACCTTTTAAATCTGATAGAATATACCTATAAAATTCGTTAGTAATTGTTTCATTTCCTAGCATGGCATGTGTAGTTAACCTTGAAAGACAGATTGGGCGGTAACTGTAGTGAACCCAACCTTTGCCAGTATCACAAAGGTCATGGAGCTGTTCTCCCTGGTCCTGTGTCTTCAAATAGAAGGTTTTGTACATATTGGAATTAGAATGCTTTTACTGCTCATTAATTCATCATTAAAATGATGTTAACTAATCACTCTCTATAAAGCTCTGGTGTACAGATTTTCTGGCATGAACCGCTACAGCTTGGCTCCCAGCCATTTACATCTTGCTGAAAACAACAGCATTCATGTTTTTGGCAGGCTTAAATCTTTTTGTAAAATTTTACTGTAAGTAGTAGGTCTTATCAACTTTCATTGGGAATATAATATAGTTTACACTAAGAGTATCTTAATTTTAATGAATGGATACACACACACACACACACACACACATATGGAAATACCTGAACTTCAAATTTGCAGCAGACCACTCATAGTATAAGGAATAATGTGTAATGAATATTATGTATACACCTCAATCCTGTGCCTTGCATTTTGGCATCATAAATAATAAGGCATTGTAACAAATACTGTTACTTAAAATAGGAAAAGAAATAAATCGATATAATTTGGGGTATTTACACTGATGCAATACATTCACTTTAGATATTTTTAGTCATTGATTATGTATCCAGTCTATGCATGCAGCTATTAGTTTTGCATAATTATATGAGATTTGATGGTAGAAATGTACTATGAAGTAACTATAAACAACTGAATTCCTTATTCCTTCTTTTAAAGTATGCATATCTTGGAGTTCCCGTAGTGGCTCAGTGGTTAATGAATCCGACTAGGAACCATGAGGTTGCGGGTTCGATCCCTGGCCTTGCTCAGTGGGTTAAGGATCCATTGCTGCCGTGAGCTGTGGTGTACGTTTCAGACGTGGTTCGGATCCCGCATTGCTGCGGCTGTGGCATAGGCCGGCAGCTACAGCTCCTGTTATACCCCTAGCCTGGGAACCTCCATACGCTGCGGGTACGGCCCTAGACAAGGCAAAAAGACAAAAAAAATAAAAGTATGCATATCTTCCTTGATTTACAATGGGCTTACATACCAATAAACCCATATTAAATTGAAAATACTGTGAAGTCTCAAATGCCTTTAATGTACCTAATCTATGAAACAACATAGCTTAGCTTAGCCAACTTTAAACATGCTCAGAACACATACATTAGCCTACAGTTGGGCAAAATTGTCTAACAACTCCTATTTCATAATAGTGTCGAATATCTTGTATTGTACTATATATCACTAGCCTAAGAAAAGATGCAAATTCAAAATTTGAAAAACCGTTTCACTGAATGTATATTGCTTTCACACCATCAAGTCAAAAATATTATGTCAAACCATGATAACTCGGGTACCATCTGTATGTCATATCCTACATCCACAATTTTTCAACTTTCTGCTAAAGGATGCATGTAGAGGCATTTATTTTCCCACATGTTGTTAATCAGATACTAAATAAGGCAATAGATGGAAAAGATCTGAAAATAAAATTTCAAAAGGATCTTGCAAACAGGGACTGTGACAAATTGGAAGAGAGGCTGCAATCATGTCTTTACAACTTTTTACTCACTGCAGCGCACTTATCTTCACGATTCTAACACTTTCCTTCATTCTTAAGATTTTTTTTACCTGCCTTCACATTTTAGTTATGTGCGTAATTTCTTCACTATTATATTCTACTTTTCTGGTTCTCAATTTTCCAAACTATAAAATGATGAGAACAAAGGCTCAAAAAAGGAAATCTTTCACTCCAGAAATGCTGACTTCTATCTCAACTATCATTTTCAAATATCTATTCAAAACTTGATATTCAATCCCATCTTGCAAACGCAGATCTTGGCTGTTCTTTTCATTTGCTTATGAAAAACATGCCAAATTTGGAAAGTGCCATTTTGTAAAGGGGGCTGTTCACTTTTTTTTTCTTGGCATTATAATACTTTATGATAATGTTATTTTGATCTGTTTGATTCAGATACTTCTCTTTAATAATGCCTGAATTTCTTGGCAGAGAAAAAATATTCCATCTACGTGATAAGGTAAATTATGGGCAGTTTATTATAACTGAGCAAAAGTAAATGTGTGTTGAATGATGGGAATTCCTTCTTCTAGCCTTTTGTTAGAGAGAGAGATGGTCAAATGGATGCCAAAGTGTGTGATGTGTTTATAAATGGCTCCATGTCTTCATTGCTGGAGAAGTGCTAGGTTTTAAGGTGTTCTATTCTCCACAGAAAAATTGGTGATTAGAGACTCCAATATTAACAATCACAAAACATTTCTATCAGAATAGAAAAAATTGTATGGATTACAAAGCATTCTACATATATAAGGATCTACTGTTTGATATTAATATTACCTATTATGATGACCGACTTACACATATATTTAGAGTTTGAGTTTTATAATGTAATTACCCCAGTTAATAAATAAGCAAACACACAGTTGTTATAACAAGTTAATCCAATTAACTCATAAATTTAACATAAAATATGCAAGAATCATATGAGTCATCTATCTGGACCTTAATACAGTATATAAATATGTTCATAGGAATTTTATATATACTAAACCAGCTAGTTTTTAGTGTTATTGAGTTCTTATTTATTGAATCAAAAGTTTAAACATTATAAGAAACATAAAATTGGCAGCACCACATGTGGAAACTATGAGAAGCCATAGATGAAATGATAATGCAACAAGGGCTCATATAAATAATGGTACAGTGTGTGTTTAAAAATATACATGATTAAATAAATAAAATGTGTTATTACACTAATAATGACATTCTAGAATAGCTAGTTTATAAAAATTATTAATTATATAAAGTAAGAAGAAAAAGTAAATAAGTAACTAAATTCTAAGCCCAATTAGTACAGGCAGGATGTGCTTCTTTCATGTATATGTAATGTAAATGAATAATGGGAGAGCAATGGACATAAGATGTTTGTTAACATTTTTTCTCTGCTTCACCGAAACTTTCTGCTCAATATGCTATAAGAAAACAAAAATTATGCAAAATTAGTCTCAAATGTCTTTAACTCTGCCAGCTAAATTAATCTCTGAAGAAAAATATAAATTCATAAACCATTGCCGATCTGTGACTGTTGTTTAGGGACTTGTGCAATATAGTAACACACTGAACAGATTGACAATGCAGTCCTTCTCCAACACAATATTTGCAGCAAGAAAAAACTTGTTGGATTCATTAACTGGTATTGACAATCTGGCTTCTAGAACCCAAATAAGAATCTCTGCTGCCTGTTTCAGGCATGATGATCTCCAATTCTGTTTGAGATAAGAAGGGCATGGTATTAGCACTTCAAAAAGGAAAATGGAAAACCAACAAAAATTATAAGAACAGTATGCTGCTACAAATGGGTATACTTTCTGATGTGAAAGGAAAATTAAAATGGAGTCAGGAATGCTAGGAGAGCTCTCTAAAATGGAGAGAAGCCAATGATAAGGTGTGATTTATGCACATCTCAGCCTCGGTGGGATCTGACCTTTTGACTCACTTACTGTCTGAACAAAAATATCCAGAACATCTGACAAAAACTCAAGATGTTTATGGAACCCTTAATCTAAAATAACTCATCCCTTGGGAGTTCCCATTGTGGCTCAGTGGTAACTAACCCAACTAGTATCCATGAGGATGTGGGTTCAATCCCTGGTGTATATATTACAGTGTGCATGTGTATGTAGACACAGAGTGGTTCTGATTTGAATTTCTCTAATAACTAGTGATGCTGAGCATCTTTTCGTGTGCCTATAGCCATCTTTGGAAAAATGTCTGCTCAAGCATTGGAAAAATGTCTGCTCAAGCATTGAAAAAAATGTCTGCTCAAGACATTGGAAAAATGTCTGCTCAAGCTTTCTCATTTTATGATCGGATTTTTGTTTTGTTTTGTTTTTTGACATTGAGGTGTATTAACTGTTTGTGTATTTTGGATATTAACCCCCTGTTGGTTGCATCATTTGCAGAAATAGTCTCCCATTCCATAGGTTGTATTTTCATGCTGCTGACGGTTTCTACTTTCTATGCAAAAGCTTTAAAATTTAATTAGGTCCCATTTGTTTATTTTTGCTTTCATTTCTTTTGCCTCTGGAAACTGATCTAAGAAACTATTGCTACAATTTATGTCAAAGAGTGTTTCTCTTTCAAAAAGAATTTATGTTCTCTTCTAGGAGTTTTATGGTTATATGGAACCACAAAAGACTCCAAATTGCAAAGCAATCCTGAGAAAAAAGAACAAAGCTGGAGGTATAACCAATCCAGACTTCAGACTATACTAAAAAGTTATAGTAATCAAAACAGAATAGTACTGGTCCAAAAACAGGTACATAGATCAGAATAGAGAGCCCAGAAATAAACTCATACACTTACAGCCAATTAATCTATGACAAAGGAGGCAAGCACGTACAATGGAGGAAAAAAAGAGTCTCTTCAACAAGCAGTGCTGGAAAAGCTGGACAGCTACATATAAAACAATGAAATTAGAACATTCCTGCATACCAAATACAAAAATAAGGTCAAAATTGTATAAAGATCTAAAACTAAGACATTACACCATAAAACCTGTAGGCAAATTCTGAATCTATCATTCGTTCAGCTAGTTATGTTTTTCTCTATGTGCAGACCTAATAATTGCTTTAGCTCCAGTTCCACCTACCCTCCCCGTCAAAGACCACTCTGCTTGCCAACCATAGTTTCTCTCTCAGTCTCATAACATATAGACAAAGGGAAAGAACATGAGCAGGCTATATGATCCTTCCCCTCTATAAAACTTAACACTAGTTTGTGTTTACCTGGCTAGCCACAGCTCACATCCCTCCTTCAACTCCCACACTCCTAGAACATCAGAGAGCAGAGAGGAGCAGACAATTTTAAGATTGATAGTTAGTAATTAAAATGATTAACAAGCCCATGAATTTCCAAAACAATACTTCAAGGTTTATGCTGACAGATCCATACCGAGGGCAATTAAAGTCACATACTCTCCCTTTGGCAAAAAAAAAAAAAAGCAAAATCCAGCCAGGGACATTTTAAATATTTCTTTTTTCACTGACGTATTAAACAATTTATTGGCTTTAATTAGCCCACAAAGGAAATGATCAAATGTGAAAAAAACAGAGTTTACTACTTTTACAGTCAACTCTTCCCACTATCAAACTAGGCAGATAGGAAAACTCTGCAGAAACCAAAAGGAAGAATGGCTCTGAGATTAAATTAGATATCTGAATAAAAGAAGTGAACCACACCATATGAAAATTTATTACCTGCTTTTTTGCGAATAAGAGATCAAAAATTACAAGGTCAGAAAAAAATTAGACCTATATATTTAAAAAAGAGACAAAGGACATACATTAACATTAAAAATAAATTTAAGTATTTTAACTTGCATATTTTTTAATGTATCAAAATACAAAATGACTTCCAATATTAAAAGTTCTGGAACATAATCTAATTAAGTCTATTCTTTCCATAATGCTTTCACTATGCCAAAACAGTTTTTCCTTATTTGCAAACCTTATGCAAAACAGCGAACTTCAAAATTAATCCTGTGGAAATAAATGAATCAAACTGGCTTGCCATTTTAAAGACAGATATGTTAGTCATTTGCAAGGCAGTGTCAAATACTGGTTAAGAATATAGTCACTGGAGCCATCTTCCCTGGGCTTAAACTCTGCCTCTGCTGAGAGCTCCGTTGACCCTGGGACAGTTACTTAACATCTCTCTTCCTCAGTCTGTTCTCTCAAATAAGGATAACAATAGTGCCTAATTCATAGACTTGATTGAGGACTAAAGGAAATAATGCAAAGAAGATTTGTTATGACGTCTAGGAAATAGTAACTGTTCAATCAATAAATTTCTCTTTTAGACAGACTAAGGGAGCAGGGGCAGGGCTCAGCATATCCTGGAAGTTGATTACATTTCCTAGCTAAAAAAAGAAGAGGGAAACCCCTGTTTCTATTAAAACAACCTACAAGAAATAAGTGTAGAGGTAATCTTAGGCCAACTTAATAACTAAATTACCCAGGATTGTGGAGACTCTTTGCAATGTCCTCCAAATTCTACAAGTCTAGAAGGGTCGTGGACCATGGAGTTAAGAGAAAAGCATTTAAAAAATTACCCCTTATCCATTCTTTTGAGGTTTATAATATAATGGATCGCCTTATCCAAAATTTGACTCATGCTAACTTCATATCATTCTTTAAAAATATATACTTTAATTTTATAGTTACGAGGAAGATTTGCAACTAAAACTCGTAAATCTTCTTTGTTTTCTATATGTCTCAGAGTCATTTAGATGTCAAGTCACCAATTGACTTAAGAGGAAATTTTTATTTAAATCTTGTATGGATAAAGGCTTAGAAATCAACATTGTCTACATGAAGATTTTCTCTTTAGTTTTACAGTGTAAATTTAATTGCAGAATATACACCATAACGTGACAAAAGTTAATCCAGTAAAGTCCATTTTAGTAGCACTCATATGACCATTCAACAAACACCTCCAACTGTATAAATATTATTTTCTTATCATAATTGTGGAATAGTTAACAATGCTAGAGGGGCTAAATTACCTTTCATTTATTTTAGAAGATCTATATTTCCAGTTTGATATCTCATACTACAGATATAAACTCAGAGAAAACTGCGTATTTATAGGTGTTTCTATATATTTAGGATATATTTAATGAAGGCCAAGAATAAAATCGCAAATAAGGTTTATGGGAGTGTTGTAAAGGTTCATTATTGTCATTGTGTGGGAAAGTATAATTTTCTTAAGAGAAATGATGACATATACATAATAAAGTCCCTGTCCGTGTCATGACAGCTCAAGAGCATGCCATCGTTACCACCTATGTCACACTGGGTGACAGCCGCTGACTTCTCTGATCAACACATAATTATCTCTGAATAAAAATGCACGTTGAAGTTAGCTGGACATAATGGATTGAAGACCTAGGGCAAAATCATCTTTATCATGGCACATAGCACCACCTGGGGGTAGGAGAGGGCAAGAGAGAGGTGTTGGCAATGATGCAACCTTGAGAAGCCTGCTGTGGGGTTGGCACTTCTGGGGTATTCATGTTTATCCTGCTTGTCTTCTTTTGGATAGAAGAGGTCACTCGGTTAATGGTTAGGATTCTCCTGGAGGAGAAAGGTCCCGCTGATCAGTGATATTCTCCACTGATCTAACTGTGTATCTCTCCCTCAGCATCTGGATAGTCTCCATTTGCAGAGTCCCCTTCCCCCATAAGATAATAAATATCATATCACAAGGATGGCAGTGCTCCTTCATGGAACACTGACTGTTTATTAGAGGCAAAAAAGTTTAAGAGAAATGCTAACAATGTTCATTAATGGCCCGCATCCAGGTTTAATGAGGCATGTCAATATGCGGACTGGGCAACATCAGTGGCATAATAGTGGTGGTAAATGGGAGTAATTGTATCCAATTGTACGGCACAGCTTCCAGGAATGAGCCCGAACTGCCAACTGACAATGACAGAGCAATTATGGGAAGGCAAGCGAGCTGTGTCAAATTAGCACTTGGTGAGAACTCATTTTTCAGAGATGTGCTTGCTCTACACCACCACAAGTGATAGCTACTTTATTGTGAGTGATAGGAAGACCAGCACTTAGACTGATGTTCTGATTTGTCAATAGCCGTATTTGAAAGCTTAGTGTCACAAATATATAGAGATATTCAGGGCGTGAGGCACACTGCTCATGATCCGAAGGATAAGAACGCTGCCGAGAAGGTCATCTGTCAGTGTGAGCTGTCAGAGAGAGATCACACTCTATGAAAAGGGAACATTCAGCCGACTTAAGTAATTACCTTTGACTGAGATTTGAAGATGTCTTCTTTTGTTGGCCTACACTGACTGCATAATTTATAATTTACTGCAATCAGAAAAGGGCCAGGAATTGTAACTAAGAAAATTCTTATTTTATTTCCCATAATTACTTTTTTTCTCTTTTTCTCTTTTTAACTCCTTTAGCACTTCAGAAGTGTAAAGTGGGAAATTGATGAAACTGATTTTTTCTATCTTTCTTAAAGGACTCAGTCTCAAGCACACAAGAAACAATATATTCATTTTTGACTGTTGTTTCATAGAGCCATAGCTCTCTACCATCACCTTTTACCTGGGATGTATTTTTTTCTTGCTTTGTGGGATTACTAAAGAGGATAAAAGAATAATTCAGTTTTGTCTCTCTAGTGCAGAAGAATAAGAAAGAAAAAAGCCAGAGTTGGAATACTAAGCACTGAAACTGTAACTCACATCCTTAGATCCTCATCAGTCTGATTGAGTTGTCAGAACCAAAAAGAGCCAAGTGTTAAAGCAAATAGTTCAGAACGACATGGATTAACAGAAATGCCAGTTCTTGTTGTCTTCCCCCCTCATCTGCCTCAGGACATATTACAGGATCAATGTTTGCTAAATAATTTCTTTTTCTTTAATAACCTCTTGAAAAAAAAAATTGGTGACCCATTATATTTTAAAGTAAAATAAGCATTACATTTTTATTTTTAATACATTTCTAGAAAAAATTACTTCATTTTGTTAGCTAAAATATAATAGGGAGTTCAAACAGTATACCTTTTGATTTTTTTTATTCCCTGGATTAAAAGAAGAACTTCTGAAGACCTATGAAACTTCTCTTATTTGGCATCATTATCAAATTCTTGCTGCTTTGTTTTTATTTTTTTTCCTAATTGTGACCAATTGATTAATGAATTGTAAGTAAAAATTACCAAGATTAGCCTGCCTTCAGGCAAAAACTGTTGTTTAATTCTAGGTGCATTGATTTACTGTAGAGATATTGACAAAAGAATTAATTTAAGTACTTTAAGTCAATATTACTTTAGTGGAAACTCTACCTTAGGTATAAAGAAACACTATTAGAACACTCTTCTATTAATATGGTGTAAAATTATTGTCACATAATAAACATTCATTTCTTCCCATCTTAAAACCTTGCATGGGTTCACACTGCTCTTTCTTTTCTTTCCTCAAGACCCATCATGCACTTATATTTGAAGGAGTAATTGTGGGTTTTAAGATGTTTGCTAATGTATTTAACATTTCCTCTAAACTTTAACAATTCTGCTAAAAAAAGTATTTTTGTTTTCCATAGTTTACCATTTACTACCTGAGATTATTTTAAATTATATACTTTGATGTTTCTGAAACCATTTTTAATTATTTTTTTAAATATTTCACAACTCTTTGGACCAGTTTCCCATTGCAGAAAGCTGTTTAATCCACAATGCCTTGAGTACAGGCCCATCATCTATTCTATAGCGACTGTGCCACTTAATAATGGAATAGTACATTAAAGTGGCACTTAGGTCTCAAATTGTTATGTGTGACTGTCAAAGCGGTAGGAAAAAAAAGAATTAAAAAAGGATTGGGGTGGGGGAGTAGAGAAAAATCCTTGATTTGTCTTTACTACTGAAACGTGAATTTGTCAGCCAGGTTTTGAAATACAAAACAGCATTGCATCCCCAGCGAGATGTCGAAAACTTGACAGGTACATATTTTTTCAACTACAAGCACTTCTATAATGAAAACTAAGCATACAAATCTTATTATTTATTTTTTTTTATTTTTTTGCTCTTGACAGATAGTTGTTGCCAATGGTATTTAATGTCCAGGTCCAAGTTGCCAAGAGAAATACCCAATAAGCAATGTGAAGAATCACAATATGAATATTCAAAGGCAAAAAGCCTGGCTTCTGTGATATACTGAGAGGATCTGAGTGTATAATAACCAGGTCCGAACTAGTGGCACTTAATCTTCCCACTAAAGGCAACAGCTCTCCAGGGAACAAACTATAACTTGTTTAGTGATCACCAAGACTTTTGATCATCATTGTTCTTTTTACTTCATCTAAAGATGAAATTGTTTTGGTCTGGCATTTTTCCATTTATCGTTTATTCTCAGAAAGAATAAAAGGGTGATAATCCACAATCTAGTACTGAACTTCTGTCATTTTAAGAATTTTCAAAATCTCCCTAAATATCCATATACACAGTACTATCTGCTTCTGAGTTTGATTCAGAGTATAGCCTGTGTATATAATTTCTCTGGGTCTATTCTGTGCACACTGTAAGTGCCCTGACAACCACTATTAATACCTACAATGATGCTCAGTGTGTGGTGATTATTTACCTGCTGGTAGCTTCACTATATTACCAAAAACCTAATGGGCATGCCTGGACGATTTTCTGTAGGAAAGAAGGAGGGAGACCTGTAGTAGTAGCACTATTTCCTAGAAATTATAAATTGCAACTGGTTGTCACCCACTGCTCTATATAGATCAGTCTTACAGAATTGCATTCAACCACTTGCCTGGGGCAACTGATATTTTTGACAGGTGAGCGGAATTTTGCAAGGCTAGATAGTGCTGCACAAACCACATATGAATAACTGAAAACTACAGCCCCCATCATGCCCTGAAACTGACCATTAAATAATCATTACTTTGTCAGAAGTTTGTTTTTAATTTTGTTTCATTGTTGGGAATACTGAGAGCAACTTTCTTAGCAGATTTTTTTAAGTTACAAAATAGCATTATTATCTATGTCGTGCAGCAGAGTTCTAGAATGTTGATAAACATCATTCTGTTTTTTGCTTCTATGAGTTTGGCTATTTTAAATACCTCATGTAAGTAGAATTGTGTAGTATTTGTCCTGTGACTGGCTTGTTTCACTTATTTCACTGGCCTATTTCACTGTCCTTCAGTTTCAGCCATGTGAGTGTGGGATTTCTTTCTTTTTAAAGGATGAATAATATTCAATTTAATGTATATACCTCATTTTTTTATCCATTAAACCATCAATGGGCAGTTAGGTTGATTTCACATCTTGGCTATTGTGAAGTGTGTTCCAACAGATATGGGGGGTTAATATTACTCTGAGATGGAAGATTTCAATTCTTTTGTATAAATATCCAAAAGTGGGATTGAGGATCATATGGTAGTTCTATTTTTAATTTTTTTTTTGAGAAATCTCTGTACTGTTTTCCACAGTGTTACACCATTTTGAGTTACCACCAATATCGTACAGGTTCCAATTTTTCTACATGCTTGCAAATACTTGTCTTTTGTGTTTTTTATTTTTAATAATATCCATTCTAACAGGTATAAAGTGATATTTCATTGTGGTTTTATTTGTATTTCTCTGATGATTAATGATGCTGAGCGTCTTTTCATCTTACCATGGGCCATTTGTATATCTTCTTTGAAGAAACATATATGGAGCTCCTTTGTTGATTTTTCAATCAGTTTTTTTGTTGTTTGGTTTGTTTGTTTGTTTTTGCTATTGAGTTGTAGGAGTACTTTATATTACTAAGTTACATGATTTATAAATATATTATTTTCTCCCATCCTGTAGATTGCTTTATCATTTTGTTTCCTTCTCTATAGAGAAGCTTTTAAGTTTGATGCAGTCCCATATAATAGATGTTCAATAAATAGAAGCTATTATTTATATTCACTTGTTAGACCATTTCATTTCTGCCTA
Organism: Catagonus wagneri; assembly: GCA_004024745.2. NCBI lineage: Eukaryota > Metazoa > Chordata > Mammalia > Artiodactyla > Tayassuidae > Catagonus > Catagonus wagneri. The sequence goes on along the minus strand of PVHT020000105.1, from coordinate 2,259,806 downwards.
TGTTTGCCTCCTCTCCTTAACAACATCCAAAGCAGCTATAAGAAAAGAACCGTGATGGTCATGTGACTTCACTCTAAGTGTACTTGGAATTCCTGTTATTTATGAACTAACTTAGAACCTTGCTTTACTAGTCAGCAGAGACAAAAACAAGCTATAAACAGATAGATTGAATAATTGATAACCTGCCTGATACAGTCTCAAGTGTCTTATTTTTAGTTTTGTTACTTGTGCTTTTGGTGTCATATTCAAGAAATCATTTCCAAGACCAATGTCAAGAAGCTCTTTCTTCCCCTGTGTTTTCCTCCAAAAGTTTTACAGTTTCAGATCTGACAATTAAATCTTTAATTCATTTTGAGATGATATTTAAATGTGGGATAAGATAAGGGTCCAATTTTATTCTTTTGCATGTGGATATCCAGTTTTCCCAGCACCATTTGTTGAAGAGACTACCCTTTCCTCATGTGTTATATGGGCCTTTTGAATCAGATCTCAATCCACAGAAAACAAATCAACATGAGAGCCTTAGGAATGAATCTTAGTATAATTAACCTCTACAAATTGTTACCACAAGAATTTCTACATTTTCTTACTCTTTGCAGACATAAAAATTAGGATGCTCCTGAAAATTCTATTTTCAAAAGACTATTTTAGTGTTTAAGCCTCCAAACATACACTGATATAATCATCTTTGATTTTTTTCCCTTCCCTGTATTGTCCACATGTAATTTATTAGCAACTTTTTCCATTCTATTTCCAAAATCTATCCTAGAATCTTTCTACCTCTGTCACCCAGATAACTATAATAGCTCTCTGGTCTCCCTGTATTCATTACTCTCTCTTCTGTTCCACATGCAGCTAGAGGGATCTTTTGGAAATAAAAATCAGCCATGGCCATTTCAGTTCCACTTATTATACTTATGTTAAAATATAGTCAAGGGTCTTAATTGACTTGATACTCCCAATAGAAATAGCAAATCTCACCAAAATTCTTGACCATCCCTGATTTTTTTGATTCCTTATTATACGCTGCTTTTCTTTGATCCACAGCTCCACTAAGCTAACTTCCAATTTAGAACTCAGCGTCAGCACTCTTTCTTCTTAGAAAGGTTTTACTTGCTTCTCCAACAAAGTACATACCCCCCCGCCCCCATATATTAGTAGCACAGTGCCATATGTGGGCCTCTATCCTGGAATCTGTTACACTAAATTGAACTTTTCTATTTGGGTACCTCTCTTCCATATAGAATATGCAAATTTTGAGGACTGGCACTAAGTCACGGAGTTGTTTTCATAGCCCTGTCTTCTGAGACCCTTAATAAAATTGGTTGAATGAATGAATGAATGAATGAACCATTCCCTGAGGCAGGAGCCATGCCATTACATTTAATTCAATAAAATTATAACATCTAAATTTAAAACCTAATTATATTACTTTGGCTCTCAGTTTAATCACTTTAAAAAATGGTAAACACCATTTCCATCATATTCCTCATAAAGTTGTTAAGTGATTAAATAAGTTATTCACAGAAAATAAAGTGGCTACTGCTTAGCAAACCTTCAATAAATGTTTGCCTCATATTATTTCCTTCTCCATTTTTTAACTGAACTCCTTTACCTAAAACCACATTTCCAATTAACTTATTAAAGAAGAATGGAACCTCTCATGGGATAATCTTTAAGAGGAGAGCAGAGAACAGGAAAAAAACACATTTAGTATTTAGTCTAAACATAGTTTAAACTGTGACACTGTTGTGATTTTTTTGTTATATATTTTAAATCAAATAAGTGTCTCATTTTTCCATGTTTACAGTAATTGTGGCACTCAAACAATTCTGTTTAATTAAAACACCTTAGTATTTGCTAAAAAATGCAAGGTAGGGACATTTCACTTGACCATTTGAAATCTGAAGAGCTCAAGGTTATAGGACTCTGTGAGTTAATGGGATGAGATTTGTGGTTTCGCAGGCAGCTTTCTAACATACTGTCATAAATGAACTGAATGAAATACTACTGGCTGTCTTCTTCTAAGGGAAAAAATCTTTCAGCCAGTAGTTATAATTTCCAAAAAGTTACAGACTTCTAAATATCCTATACATCAATGTGTAAAGTTTTATAAGGGAAATCATGTGAAGTAATCATTCCCACAAAGAAAATCCATGTATATTTTTCTAACAGTTTAAAGAAAATGACCCTATATTTTACTTGGGCAAGTGAAGAAGATAAGGGAATTATTTTCATAAGTAAGTGAAATGCATACCATCTAGAAATAAATTAATATCAAAACTGTACTCTCAAAATCAGTCACTCTAAAAAGTTATAATACATTTGATTAAGCAATGCCCAATCTGGAAAGTCTGCAAGATGTTTCAGGATTTGCAGTGCTATAAAATTTTAACCTATATGTATTTAACAACAACAAAAATCACCCAAAATATACACCAGGTGTGTAAGAAAGAATATTTAATGGCACCACTTTTCTTGATTTTCCATGCAGACTTTACCATAATATATTAATCCAGATTCCTTAGGCATTGTTTTTCTTAATATTGGAATGGATGTACAGAATGTGGAAAATAAATTAGCACATTCAGTAATAGGTGGGTCATTTGATCCTGGCAGATTAGTCATAATGTAATGCTATGGAAAAGTTTTGCCCATATCTTCCAGTCTTTACCATTTCCATATCAGAGGAATGTAGAGTTAGGCAACACCACAAGCGAAACATTCCTTATAGATGTTTAACCCTACCGAGCCTTCGGCAAAACATTTCCTGGATCAGAAAGGTAAACAAAATGAAGAAACAATAATATGCAGTTTAATTTATTTTGTTTTGTTTTGTTTGATCTGGAAGACACAACTACTCTGTCTGGTAACTGTGTGAAACAAAGCACATGTTTAATTTAATTTAACCACATATTTAATTAACTAATATAAATAGTGTATTCACCATTTGAAATCCAGCACCAGTACTTTAAAACAACCAAGCTTAACAATGATTTTCTTTTTTTTTTTTTTTATAATGATACCAGTTTATTCATGACACTTTGAGATTCAGCTCTGAAGGGACAGTGCCTGACTGTCAATTTGACATCATTAAGAAGAGTAAAGCCAAAAGCAGGAGAATATCTATTATTTTTTAAATGCAGTTTTTACTCAGGTAAGTTTTCCAGTGTATTTAAGGGTTGATCTCTGTATCACGATTTTTTTTCAGAAGCAAAAAGAGAAAATATCACAAAAATAGAAAATAAAGCTAGCCTTCATAAAGTAGAGCATAGACTTTTCAAACAGCAATTCCCTCACTTTCCTATGAACATCAATGGCATCACAAACCACACATGTAACAAAAAAGAGAAATACAATATACCCTGAAAGTAGAAAACAAGGTCAGAGGTGAGGCTTTAGCTAAAAGACTTTCTTTAGGCAACAGAGACAGCAAATCAAGCTTGTGCTTTTTTCTGTTCGAATCCTCCTCATAAAAAAAGCCTAATACCTTAGGTTTTTATTTTTAATTTTCCTTCCATGAAGTGTTCTATTAACACTCTCCTGCACTGCTATGTCAAACACATCAAACATAAACCAGCATGGAAAAAGACTATTAATTTTTTAAAGTAAGGAAAGAAAGAAAAAGAGAAGGCAAGAAATCTGATGAGAGGGAGAGAGGACAGAAAAGGGAAAAAGGAAAAGAAAGGAGAGGGTGGGAGGCAGGTTGAGAGACAGAGACAAGAGACAGGAAGGAAGACGAAAAGTAAAAGGACTGGAAGGGAAATTGGAGGGATGAAGAGATGTTTTCATGTCAGTCTGGTACATCTGCTTTGGGTAAGCAAGTCTCACTATTAAGAAATCTAAAAATGTTTCATGGCATGAGGATGTTTTAAATAAGTTTACCAGGTATGAGACGAGATTTCTGTGTTTCTCATATTTTATCTACTTTATGATTTCCAAATTTATTTTTTTGTTCCTTTTATTAAATGATTCTTACAGACATACATCTGCCTGATTTCTCACTGTTAATTTTGTTTGTTCATCCTTCTGAAGTATTTCTACTTACCTTAATGTATTTGTTATTGCTTCTCTTTGCTTTATCACTTTCTCTTCCTAAGTTGAAAAGATCAGCTTATCATAGGGATAAATGTGGTATATTATTGCTTTTTTATGTCTGGATCTAAAGAATGGACGGAAAGTAAAGTGGAGTCACTAGGACAGTAATCTATTTCAATGCCCTGAACTGACTTAATTCAAAGTTCATCTCCAAAGGGCAGACTGTTGTTTTACAAAAATAAATGTACTTATTTATAATCAATACCTGTTTAAATATTTAATAATAATCAAAACTAATACAGAGACAAATAAAGCATTTTTTCTCTGATCTGGTTGTGTATTAAATGATGAATAATTTCAATCATTTGTGAGATTATCATTCACTTATGCAACTTGAATCTGACTTTCACTATTTTATTCTATCCTAAAATGTCCTCAGCCAATAACAAAGGTGTTTATTGTGTCTCAGGAATCTTTGTGGGGAGCATTCTAATTGCAAATGTATCTAAGAAACAGAGTGAAGGGATTATGACTAAATTTGTAGTGGGGGGAGGGTATAAAATGGTTCTATTTGTAAAGAAGAGGAACACAGAACACTGTACAACAATTCTCCCTGAAACATCTGAAAATTGATCTCAGTTTGAGCTGAAGTCCTTACCAGCCTCACCTCCACAAAGTGCCCAAATGACTTTTTAAAAGGGTACAGCTCAGACCAGGGGAGAATGAGGGAAAGGGCAAATTTGAAACTTACAGTGTTTCTATAATCAATACTCTGCTCCTGAATAAAAGTGTAAAGAGGCGCACAAATGTACTAAACTGCATTTCAAAAATGACATTGTAATTGCTGGCACTGCCCAGCCTACACTACCCTGGCCTCAACATTGCCAGGTTTCAAATTTATTTCAAACTGTTCTTCCCAAGTCTGCCTAATTTTTTTTTTTTGTCCAAATAGCAGCAACTCGCAGTTACTGAACAAAGCTTCAGGATTTTTTTTACTTACAGCTAAATTTAACTTTACCCATCCAATAAAAAAGAAATAAGGGAGCCTTTATTATCTCCCTGGATTTCTGGGTATGATACCACATCATAGAGAAGTGGTTATTAGAGACAATGGCCTACCAAGGTGAAGTTTGTAATAAAGCCTATTATGTGGTTTCACCATTGACACTAATGGAATGTAACAGTGATTTAGAATGATTTAATGGTTCCCAGGTTGTGCTCTAATAGTGCTCTTTATATTATGATGTATATCACAAAACCTAATGTGGCTGTTGTGATATATTGACAGTATTCATGCTGTTTCATTTTTTTAGAGGAATTTAAAAAACTGTCAAAGAGGAAAATTAATAGCTGCAACTGCTTTATTTTCAAGGGTTCTGTTTTTTAAATGTATGTGCATAAATTTCCATTTGGTGCCACTCTTAGGCTAATAAATTCATTTGCATTTTTATTTTAAGGTAATGAAGAACTGTGCATGTGTGTACATTTGTGCATTTATGCATTGTACAGCTATACACGTTGCACAAATACGTGTGTGGTATGTTTAAAATTCAGCTTGAAGAAGTTGGCACTGTCATTTTATAATATGTTTACAAAATGGTTCTATTAGATTATAATGTACCTGAAGGAAGAGTACAGAAGAAATCAGAGCTTTATTGTGTAGCATAAAATTATTTACTTCAAATTGTGAAGACTAGGGTTTTAGTAAGAGTTCACTAAAAATCAAAACCCAAAACTCTTAGGTAGCTGTCATGTGAGCTCTTAGATTTCTAGTAAAAAGAGAATAGAATTACTCTAAAAGCAGAAATAAGGCAGCTGTTATGGCTTGTAAGCATCATAACAATGCCTGATCTTTACTGAGGACATTTTGAGCCTATTAATAATAGGCACTGCACCTATTATTTTTCAACAGTTTTCAAACTGGGGAGTTGCAGATAAAAGCTAAAAAGGGGGAAGTTTTCAAGAGCCTCCATATTCCATCTCTCAAACATTTTGATCGCTACTTCTTAACCTCTGCTCAGTTTGTTCTCTTTCTTTGGAATGGTCTACATTCTCCACTCCACGTAGCATTCATTTCTTAAGAAATCAAAATGACTTTCCATAAGTCCTACTTAATTTATGAAATCTTATTCCTTTCTAGCCCACATAATTTTCATGTCTCTGACCTCTTTTTACAGTCAGTTAATATCCAGTTCAATTGTTTGCTGTTTTATAAGTATATTTAAAGTAAACACATCATAAGCATATGTGTTGAGCACATATCTTCAGTTTATTTGATAGATTGATGTGGTTGCCTATAACTTCATCCAGCTCTACTGCTATCTAATCAGACCATGTCTTCTTGTGAAAAAGGAGGCTACCATATTACATTGGTTGTGTATGAGGTTTTCTGATACTGGATTACTTCAATAAAAAATAATAAATTGATCATGACATGAGCTTTTATATTAGAGGAAATATACACCCAAACTTCATGGTAATTTATTACAAACATGTACCACATAGAAAAAACATTATTCTTAATTCTTATCTGAGGTGCATTTTTTTTTTTATGTTACTGTTGGCATTGTATCTTTTTGGGGGCCACGCCAACAGCATGTGGAAGTTCCTGGGGCCAGGAATGAACATGTGACTCAGCTGTGACCTGAGCCATGACAGTGGGAACAACAGATCCTTAACCCACTAAGCCACCAGAGAACTTCTGGCACTGTATCTTAAATGTAATCACTGATGTATCTTTTACTCTGAATCCCTCCTTCCACATGTATAAAGATGACTAGCTAATTAAAAATAATAATAATTTGTGGTGATTTGAGTAGAGAAGACCATTCTAAATATAGACAAAATCCTAAAATCCTAAAAAAAAATCAATAAATTTAGCCAGATAAAAATGAAAAACTTCTGTACGGCTAAAAAAAAGGGTGGGAAAAATTAAAGGACAAACTAAAGGAAATATTTGAATAGACAAAAATCTTAGTAAATATCTAAGAATTTTTTAGAAATTAAAAATAACCCAACAGAGAAAAAAATCAAAGATGATATATATTACAAAAATACAGCAAACGGTAAAAATCACAGAACTATGCTCAAATTCAGTCATCACAAAAGAAAAGTACCACAGTAATAATGAGTTTTTTGGTTTTTTTTTTTGCTGTTTGTACTTTGAGTTTGACAGTTCCCAGGCTGTCAAGGATGTGAGGAAACATGCATTCCATACTATTGATGATATCTGTGCAATTTTTAAAGGCAGCTTCTAAAATCTACAAATTACCCAATAAATATTAAAATGTGCTTATGTTCATAAGTAACCATGGAAATACAAATTAAAATAACAAAGAGATACTGCTATGTGCACCAAAGAATGACTGACATTAGTAAGACTTTAACAACACCAACCTCTACTAAGATACAAAACAGCAAGAACTCTCTGTGGGAAAACGTTGGTATACCCGATATGAAAAATTAGCATCATTTTCTCAATTTGAACATTTGCCTAATTTATGACCCAGCAATTCAACTCTTAATTACACACACAACTAAAAAGCTTGCATATGAGCACTGGGCTTAGAACAGCATTATTTGTAATATTCCCAAACTGGAAACCCAAATGTTTATCTGCTAGGTAGAATGAGTAAATATCAAGTGGTATTCATAAACTGGGTACTATACAACCATGAAAATATTACTGTACAACAATGAAAATGACTCAACTACTGATACATATAACTATAATGAAGAATCTGCCCAATATAATATTAAGTGAAAAGTAATTCCATGCATATAAAGTATAAAGATCAAACAAAATTTAGAGTTAGAGGTCAGAATAGTGGTTACCTTTGGGAGAGAGGAAGGAAAAAAGGTGGTAATACTAATTGTCAAAGTCCAAAGGGTGTTGCAGTATTTCTTGACCTACCTGGTGGCTATTCAGATGCTCACTGTGTGAAATACTTTACAACAAATGCTTAAAAAACAAGAGAGGACAGGTAGAAAGACTAAAGAGGTATTATTCATAAGTGCTTAATGTTCAAAAAAATAAAAATAAAAATAAAAACAACTCTGTAGGTTGGCATAATGATTCCAAATAATAATAGTAGCTTCTAAGATAGTAGCTTAAGAATAAAATGTAAATATAGATATAACTAGTTTATAGACTAATCCTCCATTGATTTTAATCTGTTGGTAGAATTCTGCCATTAAATATGGAATTGTTAAAGTCACAAAAAAATAATATTTACTTTTGCATACACATTTTTTCTTCCTTCTTATCTTCATACTTCAATTAGGAGAATGGAAGAAATCTTGTTAAATATAAATAGAGTAAACATTTTGATGGCTTTTTAACTTTGTACTTTGCTAGGATTACTTCCATTCTCTAGGAGTTGTTCTGGGTATTAATCTTTGCAGAAAATTCCAGGCCTGAGAAAAATAAATATATTCTGTACACCCATTTAATCAATTCAATGTTCATATTAAACTCAGTATATTCTGATTACCATAAGAAACAAGACACGGGTTTTGATCGCATGACCTTAAAGATCAATTTAATAAGAGATGAACCCACATGAAGAGTGCTTTGCTTGTACTGCATGGTATGGTTACCTCTGGAGCCCTACCTTTCCTAAAAGTGAAAAATAGAATTTCAATATGGAAAAGAATAAGGGGGCCTTTCTCACATGGGGGAATTATACCATCATGGATCCTATTATGGAAAAGATACAATCTTTATGGGAAAGATATAAACTTGCTGGCCGAGTATGGGCCCCTGAGTTAGTTAGAAAGAACTTGTGTCTAATATAGTCACTAGTTTTGTAACAGGGTGACTTTCCTGAGCCTCAGTAAGGAGTGCTTAACAAATGAAAATGAATATTTCACAATCCCGTGTCCATTAATGGGCATTCCATAGACTGACCAGCTAACTATATATACTTAATACACTTTAGCTACCTTCTCCCCTTTCAAATGTGTGCCACAGTTACTTGTCTAGTGTCTCATTTCCCACTTTGGCCTATAAGCTTTTTGAAATTAGGGTTCATATCTTATTCTTCTTTATACCCCCTTACAGAGTTTGGCATAATGCCATGTACAGAGATGAAATTCCATATTTACTGAAGGAATGAAATTTTTTTCAAACACATATTGACTATGAGCAATGAAAATATGTGCCCTTAATTCTGTTGTAGCTAAAGAAGAACCTACTCAATTAACCCAAACCAAACAATGTTTTGCTCACATTCATTCTAGAGAAACTAAATATGTATTTAACCACTGACATTAGGAACATGAGATTGGGCTGCTGTACAAAAAAATAAAGAGGGACTACTGATTTTTTTGTAAGGAGACAGCAGGAAAAAATAATTTTCAACTCACTGAAGAAAGTGGTAATACATAAAGACTGGCTTTTTGTTTTGCTTGTAGAATCAAATTATTACTTTAGAGTCATATTACTGTTTGGCGATACATGTGATATTGAATTTTTTTTTCTCTTAATGGATTTTATTTCAATTATAGGTATGCATAAATCATCACAAGTCAATTTTACAGATTTTGTATCCCAAACCCCCAGTGCATCCCCCCACCCCCCCAGATTGTCTTATTTGAAAAACCAAGGTTTTCCAAAGTCTGTGAGTTATTGTCTGTTCTGTAAGAAGGTTCATTGTGTCTTTTAGTTTCCACATGTAAGCGGTATCATT
>PVHT020000105.1:2140497-2249078 GCA_004024745.2 Catagonus wagneri | reverse complement strand
TGTTGAACATCTTTTCATGTGTTTATTTGCCATCTGCATGTCTTCTCTGGAGAACTGTCTGCCTAGATCCTCTGCCCATTTTTGGATGGGGTTGTTTGTTTCTTTGGTGTTGAGCTGTAGGAGCTGTTTGTAAATTTTGGAGATTAATCCCTTGTCAGTTGAATCATTTGCAAATATTTTCTCCCATTCTGTGGGTTGTAGAATTCTGTATAACATAGACCCTCACCTGTAAGAGCTCAGCTGCTTGATGTCAGTTTGTAGGAGTAGACAAATTAATGCCAAGGTCCTTTAAAGCCCTATGATTCTTTGATCTATTTGGCTTTTCCGTCTATCACACCTCTTAGAAAAGCTTTGAAAACTTTAAACAGTTAATTAGATAACTAGCAAAAGAACTCTAAAGCTGTCCAACTATTCCTCTTATTCTAGAATGGTACGTCACAAAGAAGAGTGCCAATGTACTAGGTGAAAAAGGTCATATATATATGATAGGTAATAATTGTAGTTTTAGGTGTTAATAGCACACCTTATTCCATTCTACGGTATTTGAACTTTCCATGAAAACAATAGCCTGTGGTGAAACAGCTTGTCATGGATACTAATGAAAAATTGCCTGACGGGATTCCTCCTGCCCTCATTCTGCCCCTGAGGTCTGGGAATTCACTGAACACAAAAGATTTTCCTCTAGTTCTTATATTCTAGAGGAAATTATATACAAATTCTGAGTATCTCAAGTGGGAAAAGTAGCTAGCATGTACAGAATGGCTTTTAGAGTGCAATCCTACATTAATTACTTTACAGCGCTGAAGAGCGACAGCTTAGGCAGATGGAGGGGGAAGGTCATTTATTTTTGATAGCGAAGTTATTTCAGACTTACTAACAAATAGATGTTCACTTTTGTTTCTCATTCCTCTCATAGTATCTTCCCTATGGTGAACTGGACAGGTTCCTAAAGAACCAAAATAGGCAAAATGCCTCCCCCATGGAAACTTAATGTTCTCTAAAAATAATAATGTATTGTCACCCCTGCAGCTTTCTCTTTCCAAAGATTCTGTAACGGAGGTTTGGAAAAGTAAATGAGAGAATGACTAAGAAAGACAAAGACTCTTTGTAAGATAATAAAGTAGGATTTAAATAATTATTATCCCATTTTGATTTTTCAAGTTTATAGTTTCTCTCTATATGGGTCAATTTCTAGTGCCTTAATTAGCAAAATCAAAATAATAAAAAAACGGCAATTTCCTGCACTCCCTTAGCTTTTTTTTTTCATTTGCAGCCTGTAGCAATGATAATATTTTCCAAATGCAAAATATCTCATTTAAAATGCAAGCTTCCCAGAAGTTGGCCAACACTTCACAGTGGCAGAAACAAGCAGATCTTTTTTTCTGACATCTTCCCCTGTTAGAACTCCTTTTGGCACATGCACTGAATATGAATCAGCCACCATGTAAATAAATTTGTGTCAATATTGTGTATTATAAAATATTTTGCCCATTGGAGTAAAAGAAAAACAAAAGTTCACAAATTAGATTACTGGTATATTTCTAATTTATATCTTGCACAATAGCCTTTAAGCCACATTTGACCATATATGTGTAAGTATATATATATAGATATATGTGTATATATGTATACATATATGTGTGTGTGTATGTATACATACACACACACATATATTAGCTGGAAACAATTCATCAAGTAAGTTAACCCTTTTCCTTTCAAATCTACTTGTATTACTAAAAGGTTGAGTAAAGACCTCTGGGGAACAAGGGCAATTTTTGACATGGGTCTCAACAGATTAAACTATGCAGGGACAATATAGAATACATTGGAGCAATAACATTATCACATCATAGGCTGATTGAGAGGCATTTCCTTGCATTTCTATCCTTTTACCATAAGCCAATAGTAGCCACAGGCATTTGAGTGGAGAGCCTGGAGGATTGACAGGCCTGGCAGTCATTACACGCTGGATTGAATACTAGATTACTCCAAAGTGGCTGAGGGTCAGGGATCAGTGTGTTCCCTTTTGGCACTAAATGACTTTAATATCCTTACTGTATTAGTCAATTACTTTAAAGCTGCTGCTCTCTGAGCTCTCTCTGCCCCCCTGCAGTTTACTATGGACATTTGAATTGCTCCCATACTTAACCCCCACATCTGCTTTTAGCTGTCAAAAGAACAGTGCTATCAGTGGAGCTATTGACAATATGAAAAGAACCGAGATACTTGCTGGAGGTGTCAAGTGCCTCTTTCTTTTGGCTGCTTAGTTTAAAAAAAATAAAAAAAAAACCAAATAACTCAGTTACAAAGGTGGTCCTCAAAGAAAAGGAACTCGGAGTCTTTTAATCTATTGGCACTTAAAGTGACCAATAGGGGGAAAAATGGTGGAACTGAGTTTCTTTTTTACTACTTATATCCATAAATTATGCATCTTCTGTGTGGGTTTTATTAATTTTTGTGAACATACACTTTGACTATAACTGTGAAAAGAGTGCGCATCTGAGTGAGGACCTATGTGAAAGTCTTTATATCATTTCACGATGGTTCCAGTGATAGTGGAGAATTATACTGCACTTCTCAATTTATTAGTGCAACACAGTGAAGAATTTTATATCACAGCCACTGAACTTTTAAAAGGTCTGGTGTGGCTTGGTGTTAAACCAACATGTCTAGATTAAATATGGACTAAGCTGATTTGAAATTTAAAACTACTTGAAAGTCATGCCTTCAGTGTTTAAGAAAAAGTAATGATTCCCACACAAGAGCACATCTGTTAGGAGGGCTCTGACTTTTACGTGTTTGCATGTGTGTATAGTATCTGTTTGCTTGTGAGTATCAGTGAGATCATGTGTAAGTCACAGTGCTACAACAATAAAAAGGACATTACAAATTGCTGAAAGATTCTAAGAGCTATTTCACATAGAAAAAATTTTAAATGAAACAGAAACTTACAGACAGGTTAACACATTGTGGTATTAGCTTACTTATACTGTAATCTGGGAAAACCACTGATTTCCTACCTATAAGGCCTCCTTTTCAGTAAGACCATCTGATTATTTGATTGCAAAATACTCAACTATTTTGCTAAGTTTCCATTGTTGATTTTAACTTTTGTGTATAGTAAATTATATATAGGTATAAGCAATTCTTCACATCATACATTTTAAATAAAAGCTTAATTTTTCTAAAGCAATGACTACAGAAACAAACACAATGGAAATTTTTTTACATGTTTCTAAAACTTTGAACCCACAAGCTGTGAATTCAGGGACCATCCATCTTTCTTGCTAAGAAAAGATTCTTCTCAGATATGAAAACATGACACAAAACAGTGTCAGCAGAAACATAATATAACCAACCCAAGTTAAAAATGGTAAAGAAATTGCAAGTTGAAATTGTATTGACATCATTAGAGATGACAGTTTTTGTCATCACAGTGGCATTTTTAAGGCAATTTAAAGGGGAAATGGCATGAGATTGTAAGATTTGAGTACTATTCTGTATTATCTGCTAACAAAGATTTTGACTCAGTTGTTGAAAATGACATCAACCTGATTCTAAAGATTTAAAATATGCCTTTAAACTTCTAAATATTAGAGGACAGTTTTCCAAATCTTATAATTTCAATCCATATTCTCTTTAATTAAAATGCAGCTTTTTTATTAGTCTAGATTTTATGAGTATAGATCTCATAAGTAAACATGGAATAAACTACATATACTTGGGACATTAAAAGCTGATATTGCTCTTACCATAGGAAAGAGAGACCAGAAGACAATATTCCCTTCACATATATAGAAAGGAATATATATATATATATATATATATGAACATATAGAAAGGAATATATATATACACACACATATGTGTGTGTGTGTGTGTGTGTGTGTGTATATATATATATATGTATATATATATATGTGTGTGTATATATATATATATATATACATATATATATATATATATCTCCTTCCTGTGGACATCTATTAAAAACACAAACATTATTGCCTTGGGAAGTTAATTTCAGGATTTTGCTCGTTTAAAATTTAGTCAGCAAAGGACCTTTAAAAACTTAATACTGCTGGGCAATCATGCATCATTAGCACTTTCTATTCATCTATATTTTGTTGTGTTTTGGGAACTGAATACTCTAGGGAAGAAAGGTAGCCTGACAAGAAAGTGATTGAGTCGGCCCCCTTGATAGCTGGGATGACAAGGTGAAGAACTGTAGCTACAGCTGACAACTTCTTTAAAATGAATCACTTATAAATATTTACAATTCATAATTCAACAATAACTCAATGGGTAGCACGTAAACAGAAGTATTTGATGGTTTGTTTGCAATCCTGATCTTACTGTTTTGATAGGAGTGTGTTTCTATTAGGAAGAGTTTTTAACCATTTCGCTTGGAAGTCTACCCTATGTCTCATCATAATTTCTAATAGATAACTTCCTTTTGCAAGTTACTTATCACAATTTATTTCTGTAAGAAATATACTTTGCATTTACCAAAGGTTAAATTCTTCTTCCATTCTGTCATGATGTTTTGGTGGATACATTTAAATTGTATTTCCACTAGAATATATTAGAAATGAAGTAATGTTTTGCAACACCTTATACTAGTTATCTTTTAAACCTCAGGATGACCTTCACTGCAAATTCTGTGTAGTAAAATATTGTGAATTGTCTTATGAAATACAAACATTGACAGCAATCTGTCAGTGTAGTATCTGATTTTCATTTTCACAGATTTCATTATTGCTTCCCTAATGTAACAAGGAGGATTGAAATGACCATCGGGGTATACTCCTTCCTAACTGATCTAGTGAGTAATGAAGTAGACCATCCCCTAACCCATTATGCCTTCAGTTGTGGAGTGGGAGTTAACTTTCAAATAATAGAAAAAGGTACATATCACTTATGACAATGAAAAAGAAAACATGTAGAATTATAATCTATGTGTTTTAACATCTTTACTTCATAATTACATAGAAAATTAATGACCACTGTCTTTTAAGTTTGCTCTCTGCTGTAGTACAAAACATATTTCATATTTACCTGTGCAGTGCATCATTTAATGTGTTCTGATTTTAGAAAGATCATTAACAATTTCTGAAACAGAATATTGTCACCGGAGTAAATGGCTTTAAAAAGAGACTCCCTATAAGCAGTGATAAAAGTTTACTTTATAGAAAGCATAAATAAGGGCGAGAGAGCTTTTTGATAATGTGATCTCTACTATGTTTGAATGCTTCTTGATTTTCTAATGAAAATGTCTGTACCTCGTGTGTGTGTATAAATGTGCACATTCAGTAATTTTGCTATAAAAAAATTGACGGTTGTTTAGAGAAGTATCATTATAATCATTTAAAATGTCTATTTCCCTTTGAATCACTTTATACATAGACAATTTAAAAAACTCTACAGAATCTGCTTGTCGTGTATCATACTTCAGTATGTAAACAACTCACTGACTGTCTCTGCATGAGAGTAGGGCTCATAATTTTCAGTCTGAAAATGACATATACAAATAAAGGAACTAAAGCATGGAAAGTAACATATTTTGGTCTTGTGACTAATGGTAACCTGGTGCTATTGAATTACTGAACTGTGTCTGAGAACTAATGAGAAAATTTTCCCGGGGGAATCTTTATCCAGTGCACTTGGAGAGCACCTCAGGGACCTATTCCGAGTCTGTCACCTTCCCCGTCTCATTGACACTCCGCTTCTTTACCACCATTACACTGTGCAACCATTTCACTTCACACTTCACGATTAGAATATTAAAAGGAGAGAATACTATACGACTTGTTCTAGATAGCAGAGTTGTTTTTGACACTTAAGAATAGAAATTGTCACCAGAATATCACAAAGACATGAGAGTCTCCAACTGAGTAGAACATTCTAAAGCTTAAAGTGATTTCATTTTATAGCTAATGAAAACTTTTAAGAAATCTCTTAATGGCACATAATTCACTTACTCAGAGTTATTTAAGGGCTGCATAATTTTAACCAAAAAGAACAATTGTACTTTTAAAGTTACAAAAGATGATTCTGCCATAGAAATCTAGCTTGGGTCATTATTGATCTTTTGTTGTTTTTGGTTGTTTGATTGTATGTATACTTAGGTATGTCCTAGACAGAGGATGGCATTCTTGGGCTGGTCAGTGGTTAAGATTAGCACTGTTACCAAAGAGGTCTTACTGCAATGAATAAGGACAATGTCATTACTTCTAGAACTAATAGTCACATACTTAACGGGATACCCCTACTTTCTGACATAAAGAAACAAAGAAAATGGAAAGACCATTTAAGAATGTATTTATTACAATGCTTTATGTGTGTTGTCTGTGTGTGTGTGCATATATATATATTATATAAACAATATATATGTAAATGTATTAAATGCATTAGCAAGAAATTGCTACGGAATTCTCTTCTGAAAACTGGTAACTATTTTTTATCAGAAGCAAAAATCTCTGCTGCTAAAAAGACAAAAATAGTGTTAACCTGTTATTTTATCCTTCCCAAAAGCATGAATACTGCCTTTGTGGTTAGACGTCACTACAACCCTGTGGCAGAATAAGCACTATTATTTCCATTGCTGAGGTCAGGCTATGAAATTAAGAGCAATATACTTTCATGCAAAAGGCCCTCCCACGCATATTTTGGGTTGGGATTTATTAGTTCTCCAATAACCTTAGCAGTTATCTGTATATTGTATATTATACAATATTAAATGTATATTAACATTTGCCCCAAATTAGACAACATCCACTCTCTTTTTTTTTTTTTAGTTTTTTTATGACAGTTGATTTATACTGTTCTGTCAATTTCTGCTGTATAGGAAAGTGACCCACACATACACACACACACACACACATATATGTATACATTCTTTTTCTCACATTATCCTCCATCATGTTCCATCACAAGTGACTAGATATAGTTCCCTGTGCTACGCAGCAGGACTCTACTCTTAACAAGTGCTTAAATTGATATGTTCACATGGCCAAATGTAGACAAATGTTACTGAAGATAAAATTCTACAGAATAATAAACTTCCAGAGCTAGTCCCCCTCCATAAAAGTCTCTTTTTTTATGTAGCTTTAGATGCTTCATTACTGGAGCTCATTTGGGCTAGAAAAGAAGGTAGTCTTGCTTTGGTCATTGAGATTTTCACTATGAACATGCATGCTGGTATTTGGTATTTAAAATTTTTTCACTCCTGAGTTGACCTGGTAGATTGGTATTTCCCTTTCAGAACCTTATTGCAGAGCACAAGGGGATTAAAGCAAATTTTAAAGCTCCCTGGTTACCTTCCAGACACACCTGGAAAGATTTATCACTTTGACAGAAGTAGGACTAAAAACACTTCAAATTCAAGGGACAGTGGAAAGTCTGAATGCTTGAAATCCATTTATGATGGTGGACATTTCGGAGGAAATTATCTATGAAGAGCTATCCTTCTTCAGGTAAGTTTTTCAGTTCAACACAGTAAGTCTGGGGAAAATGAAAGGGGTGAACGAGACTTGTGTCCTGGTCATTCATGCTTTCAGTTTCACTGAGTATTTAGGCTTTGCTATTTTTTCATTCTATATCATATGCAAGGATAAGAATTCATCTTATCCCTATGTCTCATGGATCTTTCTTTTTCTTTCCATCACAAAAAGATGTAAGAGCTCTTTTCCTCTGCTATGAATTCTAAAGAGTCATTTTTTTGATGTGTAATGTAGGTCGCTTACCATGTCTGTTAATTTAATGTGATAGAAGTCAAGAGAAAACGAACCAGAAAGCCCTGATATCTGATATAATATTTGTATTTAAGTACTCAAGTATTAAAGTGATATGTGCCTGACGAGTTGAGTTTAGAATGCTTTTCCACATGGGTATCTTGAGCTTAAGTAGATGAAACCTTGTGACTCTTGAGTGGTAATGATTCAAAATATAATTCACCTGAGGGAGTTAAACACACACTCATAATAAGCCTACATGAGCCGTCTGTTACAAGGGTTTCCTTCATTTTCTATGCCAGAGTCACAAAATAACTTCAAACTTTGTCCCAGAGATGAAATAAAAGTCCACCTCACATACATGAAAAGGGCATCTCTATGGATTTAAACCAAGACCTGATTATTCAGGAGCAGCTTATTTGGCTCATGGCTAAGTCAAAGTTTGCTACTTCTGGGCATGTTTGACTATAGGGAACTCGCCCTCATTTTCATCCTTTAGCCTGTTCTGAAGGATGTGAAAAGCACACAACTTCATTTTTACTCATGTGGTTTTGAATGGGCTCTTATTTGACTCATTCTCTTTAGAAGTGGGGAAAAAAAATAAGAAAGCTTTTGCATGTGCAAGGATCTGGGGATTTATTCTTTCTTCTCTCTTCCGTTTCTTTTTCCTCTTGACAGAATTTCTGGTCCTTAAGCATTTGTAAGGTCTTTGCTTCATTCTTTCAAATCATTCCCTAATATATGGGTGGGGAGATGGGGAGTACAGGAAACAGGAAATGGATTCCTATCCAAAGGACAGCTTAGAACCTAGGGGATCTCAGGTCACCACCCTGGGCAGAACACTTCAGCTCAAAGTATTTCAAACACAGTAAAGCTGACATACAATGGCAACGTTCAGTGGATGGGCCCTTTTTGATGCCAGGCTTTGAGGTCACAGCCCTATTCTGGCACACTGCTCTTTCTGGCCTGCACTTTTAAAGCAGACATTTTTTACTTTTTAACTTGTTGCACCTGAACCTCCGCCAGTCCATTTGCTACTTAAGCTTTTAATTCTGATACTAAACTAGCCAACAAATGAGACTTTGGGGAGGAGTGGAGACAAAGAAACAAAAAAAGAGACCACTCATCTCACCCAAGTTCCAGATGACTCAGAAAAACCACTCTCTTCAAAAGAAACAGAGTGATAGGTATGAGGCTCAGTAGAACCGATTAGGAACAACTGTAAAATAGTTTCTACAAAGGTTAAAAATATGAGCCAGTAGAAAAGGTGTGTGAAAACTTTAAAAACCCTTTTGACTCAGGACTGAATTCATGCAAAAAGAGCCAATTTGAACTTAATTTATCAATCCATTCAATTCACAGTAAGATAATATCATAAAAAGGAGGGTCATGCTTTTCATTGCCGAAACTTTTTACATTAGTGTGTTTGGTATTTTATTTTCAGTGTCAAAGAACTTAGCTGACAGTTTGAATCAGAGTCAATTTATTTCAGCAAATATTATAAATTGATACCTGTTTTATCTTTTTGTTGTTTTGATAATCCATGGCTGAACTGATTTCCCCACACTATACCGTTATAACTTTAAAGTGTCATTTGAGAATAGAGGTATTTTATTTTCTCATGATCTTATGCAGTTGAAGAAAAAATTCTTTGAGGTATTTTTGGAGAGATTTCCTTTTGGCTATGTCTATACAGTCTCTAAACAAACAGTGAGAAGTTGAAAAGTTCAGTCAATTCCCTTTGTTACTGGCTTTCTAGATACCAAATAAGAGTCTAACTTAAAATGATAGCTAACTTGTTCAATTAAAGTAATCTATCATTTCAGGCCAATTAGTCAAAACCTTTGTGCACACTGTTGTAAGTCCTTGCTACTCAAAGACTGCAGCAAATTTACACATAGTTAGAGCCTCTCTAGCCTCTGTGTGAAATATAAGTTCAGTACTACATATGCCTTAGTGTAGTGTTTTTTCCTTTTTGACTTTCTTAGGAGTTTTCTCCATAAAATCCTAATACAAAATATAAAAATGCAAAATAATTGGATATTTTTCTCCTCTAGCGTTTGATGGAAGTCTAAATTTTGGGTGCTTTTTTATATGCAGATCACCAAAATTTAAATGCTAGTTGCTGAGAAATGCAGAGAAATGAGAGAGAACCTCTGGTTACAAGGACCTTTGCATTAGTGGGAGGGGAGACTGCCTCCAACAGACTGGATAACAAGGACCATGCTGAAGGAGATTAATTCAAGGTACAGCAACATTTTGAGGAAAGCACAAGGAGAATAAGGAAAAGAGTTTATAGAAGAATGAGCATTAGAGCCCAGATTTAAGGGATGAGATTTAAAATTTGGGGGAAGGACGCTTAGACTAAAGAAATAAGTAAAATATTAACTTACATGAGCAAGTGAGTGCAACAGTATAGACTGTATGGCAGGATATAGTGGATATTTCAGAGCCTCAAGGGGGACAATGCATAAAATGATTACAGCTGAAATTATTTACCATAGGCTCTGAAGCAAGATATTTTATAATCTTTTATCGTCAACAAGAATTCCAAGTTTAAAGCTAGCAGTGTGTGGTTAGCCAATTTAATTTTAGTTTCAGGTATAGTGAAATATTTGTGTGCTATAAATCACTCCCTGCGAATTCAAATTTATCTGCCTCAAGTGATGACTTAAAAAAAAAATTAAGTGCCATAGCTACAAAACAGTACCTGTGTTAAAACGTAGTTGTTTTCTAGTTAAAGAAAAGGGACAAAAATAGTACTCCACCAAATATAGGTATAGATGCATTATCTATCATTCTTTTTGACAGGAAGGATCAGAAAATGGATTTTCCACGGCTAAGAACTTTAGAGAGGAATCGTAAAGTGTTCTCATCACTATTCCCAGAGTGTTTTCCAATTCTCTGTGGCTCTCCTGGTGTTCTGGGACCATTTTGCTGGACACGCTGTAAGCACATTTCTGCAATGCAAAAGCAGAGTGCTTCCTGAATGCAGCTCATCTTCTGGGATTCAATGAGGAGAACCAAGGCAACTAATTTTAATCTTGGAACATTAGCTAAATTGTGAAGTCTTTATTTAGTTCTGGGCATGTAGTCATAGATGAAGATGAAACTGAATCCTTTTCAAAAAGTCCATCAAAGCATTTCTTTCATCTGTGTGTGTTGTTTTGTTGAGGAGAAGTTTCCAACCACAAGGATCGTACTACATAAATTCTTTGCCAAACTTTTGGAGTAAGTAGGATCCAGGTCATGAGATTCAATGTTAAATTAATACTGAAGTTATTAACTGTTTTTAGGTTTCAAGTTGACATTTTTGGAATCTTCAATGAATCAGAAGGCTCTACTGATGGGATTCCAAAATACACTATAGAAACACCACATCCTCCCAAGCAAGGGACAAGCTGTCCATCTGATTTGGAGACCAGTGTTATGGCCAAACTGGAAGAAGGCATTAACGCAGGGATATAGAGTTGAAAACACCCTCCACCATCAAACACCTACAGTCCTCTGCTCTGCCAACTGAGCTATCAAAGAAATCAACTATAACAGTAAAAATAACCTAAAAGAAAACATCCTCCAGAGAATACCATAAGTTTACATGTGCTGCCTCTCACTTTTCCATTTTTTTATGTTTTGCATATGTAATTTTTTAGTAATGACTTCATTGAGAGCTTGGGTATTCACATAATAAACGTAAACTTGGAATTCCCACCATGGCTCAGTGGAAACAAATCTGACTAGTATCCATAAGGATGAAGGTTTGATCCCTGGCCTTGCTCAGTGGGATAAAGATCTGGTGTTGCTGTGAGCTGTGGTATGGGTCACAGATGCAGCTCAGATCTGGTATTGCTGTGGCTGTGCTGTAGGCCAGTGGCTATAGCTCCAATTTGACCCCTAGCCTGGAAACCTCCATAAGCTGTGGGTGTGGCCCTAAAAAAGGCAAAAAAAACCCAAAAAACAAAAAAACAAATTTGATTTTTAGAAATCCCTTTTATTAAAAGATATTTAAACATCTGCCATGAGGAATTTCCCACTTGTTCCTTTCCACAGGCCCCAATCTCTAACCATAGCACTTCCCTCTCCATTTTCTGCTTTGCTTTCTTCATAGTTTTCCCTAGTTTGTCTCATATCATATATATTCCCTTCAACATTGTCATTTTCTTCAAGAAGTTAGAAGAACTTTGTGTTTTGCTGTCTCAATCTAGAAAATGAATACTTAAGGTCTCATTCCTTTTTTCCCTTTTTTTCAGCTTTGAGGTGTATTTGAAAAATATATATATATTTAATGTGTACAATATGACATTTACACACACACAAACTCAGTGCCTCATACAGTTACCTTTTCTTTCTTTTTATTCGCTGATTCTCCTCTTCTTTGAGAACCACTTATTTGTTCTAAGTGGCTCTCAAAGAACCACTCAGAATTTGTTCTCTGTATCTATGGGTCTATTTATGTTTTGTTATATTTGTTCATTTGTTCTGTTTTTTAGATTCCACACATTTGTTCTTCTCTGTCTGACTTTTGCTACACTAGGCACGATACCTTTTAGGTCCATCTGTGTTGTCACAAATTCTCACTCCTTTCAAATGTGTCCATTAAACTCATTTCCAATGAAGATAGAATTCATATATGTTTAGGTGATCTAGCCCAAAAAGAATCATAAAACTATATACCACCTTGCAAATGGTTTTCTTTCCTCTGAAACTTTTCATAAGTTTAATAAGCCTAAAATAGTTGTAAATTATGCAATTTCTATCATACGCTAAATACCACGGTTTAAATAGAGCTTAAATGAATTTAAATCTGACTAGAATAATTTATATTAAAAGTAAAAGAAGCACATCAGGAATGGTGGAAAAAGGACTTTTGAAAAATTTGATCCTCCATAGAAATAAGGAGAACATGGGCAAAAATTATCAGAATCAGCTTTTTCAGAACTTTGGATTTTTAACCAAAGACTTACAATAATACAAGGAAAACTTGATCAAGAAAAATGATTGACTCTCATTAAGAATAGTGAGCTCTGGGCATCTATCCAGCAGACACCATGACCCGAAAAGACACCTGTACTCCAGTGTTCATTGCAGCACTCTATGCAATAGCCAGGTCATGGAAACAACCTAAATGCCCATCCACAGAAGAGTGGATAAGGAAGATATGGTACATACACACAATGGAATGTTACTCAGCCATTAAAAGGAACGAATTACCAACATTTATAGCAACATGGATGGACTTAGAAATTATCATGCAAAGTGAAACCAGTCAGACAATTAGACAGCAACACCCAATGATACCGCTTACATGTGGAAACTAAAGACACAATGAACCTTTTTACAGAACAGACAATGACTCACAGACTTTGGAAAACCTTGGTTTTTCAAATAAGACAATCTGGGGGGGTGGGGGGATGCACTGGGGGTTTGGGATACAAAATCTGTAAAATTGACTTGTGATGATTTATGCACACCTATAATTGAAATAAAATCCATTAAGAGAAAAAAAAAAAAAAGAATAGTGAGCTCTGTAACATTTAAATTTTCCCCATTCCAATCTTCCTCTTCCCAGATCCACAGCATGCTTTAAAACCAACAGTCTCACAACTATGATGGCTATAAAAATTGGCAACCTAGTAGCTGCTGGAAGAGACAGATGGGTTTGGAGATCCCCAATTCCATTCTGGGGGTTTGCTTTTATTTGATCTAACTCACAGCTTGCACTGTGTAAACAGCCATATTGCTACAGCATTTGTTGAAAGTTATCAGAGACAATTATATAACATCAAAGCAGCCTAAGGTGGACTACTAGTCAGAAAATAAGAGGCTGACCAAAAATCTTAAAAGGAAAATCTAGGGAATGATATTTCCATAAGTAGTACTATAAAGCTCTGATATATTCTTGAGAATCTAGAATGCCAAGTGCATGCACAGATCTGTGGGCTTTTCAGGGAAAAGTTGAAAACACCCTAATCACTCACTTCTACCAGAACTTGAGACTCTCCCCATGCAGGAATACAAGGCTAAGGCAGAGTTATAGGCCGCCTGTAGACACTGACACATGCCTTCAAATACATGGAGAACCACCTGGAAAAGCCCAGGAGATTCGTTAATTAAAGACATGCACAATAATCTCTGTCCCATCATTAATTTTAGTGAGTTTATAGTACCCGTACACAACAAAAAAATAGACTTTACAATCCTAGTCCAGTTAAGTCACTAAACTACGATAACAACAAACAAGGATGCCAAGAAAATTCAATAAGAACAGTCTTTTTAACAATCAGTGCTGAACAACTGGAAACCCACATGCAAAGGAATAAAAGCGTATCCCCAGTTCACACGATATATAAAAAATTAACCCAAAATATATCATAGACATAAATGTATGCACTAAAAACTTAAAAAAAAAATTCAGAGTAAACCTTTTTGGCCTTGAGTTTGACAATGCTTTCTTAGATATGACATTGAACATACAGGTGACAAAAAACTGATAACTTAGATTTCATGAAAATTAAAACTTCAGTGCTCCATAAAACACTATCAAGAAAATAAAAAGATAACCCACAGAATGGGAGAACATTTTTGCAAACCATATACCTAAGAAGGGACTTGTATCTAGGACAAACTCTTATAGGTCAACAATAAAAAGACAACCCAATTATGAAGTGATACAGGATTTAAATGGACATTTCTATAAAGAGGATACACAAATTTCCAATAAGTACATGAAAAGATACCCATATCATTAGTCAGCAGAGAAATGAAAATTAAAAAAATAAGATTACTTTATGCTCACTAGGATAACTAAAACTAAGAAGATAGACATTAATAAATTTTGACAATGATGTGAAGAAATTCCCACTCTCCTACATTGCTAGTGAGATTGTCAAAGATGCAACCTCTGATGAACATTTCAGCAGTTCCTCAAAATATTAAGTATATAATTACTACAAAAATGAGAAATTCCACTCCTGGATGTATACCCAGGAGAACTCTAAACAAATGTCCACACAAAAATTTGTGCATGAATGTGAAAATTAATAATAGTTCAAAAAGTGTAAACAAAATGAATGCCTATAAACTGATACTGATTAATGGAGAAAGAAAATGTGGAAAAACAAAATGAAATATTTCACCATAAATATAAATGAAGCTCTGATTCATGATGCAACATGCATAAACCTTGAAAATATGCTAAATAAAAGAAGCTAATAACAAAGACCACAGTGGATAATTCCATTTCTACGAAATATCCAGAATAGGCAAACTTGAAGAAAAAGAAAGTAGACAGGTGCTTCCAAAAGGGAGAATATGGAGAATGAAGATAATGGGCATAATTTTTCTCTTTGGGGTGTTAAAAATGTTCTAAAATTAGATATTATGATTGCATAACTTTGTGAATACACTAACAAGTGGATTGTATACTATAAAAAGAAAACTTCTATGATATAAATCATGTCTCAATAAAGCTGTTAGCTAAAAATGTAAATTAACAGGTTTTTTTCATTAACGGTCTAGAAATCAGCTATTCCATCGACCTTTCTTGAAGGGAGAGAACGCTGTATGATAAATTTAATGTTCACTGATTAAAAGTGAGGCTGAATAATTTTATTAGTGTTTATTTGACATCTACATTTATTTTAATCATCTGTTTAGTGATTTGATTTCTTTTACTATTGCTTATTTTATTGTAATTAATGTGTAAGAACTGCCCACATAGTAACATTAAGTCATTGATCACATATATGGAAAATTCTTTCCCAATTTGTGGCTTACATTTTTGTTTCTAGTATTGATTTACACATAAAACTTCAAATTTCTAGATATTGAAATCCATTTATTTTTCTTCTATAATCTTACTTCATTATTATAAAGTCATTGCTATTGTGAAACATTAATATTTGCTTATTTTTTCTTGCTCTTTTGCACATTCATGTTATATTTAATTCTTTAACCAATTTGGATTATATTTGAAGTTTCAAAGTATGATATGTTATTGGGAATATAGTTATAGTTAAAATTAATTGCTCTTTTTTAACCAGTAGTATGTATGTATAACCGAATCACTTTGTTGTACAGCAGAAATTATCACAACATTGTAAATCAACTATACTTCAAAAAAACTTAAAAAATGAAAAAGAGAAATACTTTAAAAATAATTGTTCTAGTGCTATTTAGAAAATATTTCAACAATTTGCAGTGACTTAAAACACCATTTTATCATATAATATAGTGTTTTCATTAAAACTTAGAATTGATGGTTGTTTTCTCTTCTATTCCTTGTACTGGTTTCTCCCTATTCCTTCCTATTAATTACTGTAATTTTACAATGTACTTCAACATTAAAAAGTCAGGTATAACATTAAATAAGCTATATTTTTATAGATTTATCTTGGCTATTCTCATAGATCTAATCTTACATGTGAAATTTCAAATCATTTGATAGTTTCCCAGTATTTTTATAGGAATCTTGAGTCACATTACAAAGAATTGAAGTGGGAGGATTTTAAATTGCACAGCCTGAGATAACGTTTAATCCTGTGTCACTCGTTGGACCTCTCAAAACCTGTTTCTTCACGTACAAATAATAATAATAATAATCTCAACCAGTAAGATGTCGTAAAAAAAGCATGCATATTTATGTGTACATTAACATAATATCCACCCTAGAGTAAGGCATTTAAGAAACATTAGACAATGTTGCTTAAACATTTTAATTGAATTTATCAATTATTTAGGGGGTAATCAGCACTTTGATTCAGTATGTTTCTAATTTAGGAAAACAATTATTGAAGTGTTCTCTTTTTCTTTCCAAATCTTTATGGAGGTCTTTCAACAAGTCTGGAAAATATTTTTACCTTCAAATCATTTATAGGTATTACTTTTCACTGCTTTGTGAAGGAGAATATTTGCTACTGTACTAATTAAACTTTTATAGTGATATATATTGGAAACATACAGATTTTGTAACAGATTACATTACTATTCTCTTTCTTTCCAATTTTAACATCTAGTTTCTTTTTTCTTCCTTTATTGCATTCTCTAGAACATTTAGAATCATTTTGAATAATGGCAATTATAGACATTTTTATGTTTCTCTGGTTCCCAATTTTAATAAAAATGTATTCAGTGTTCCAAAATCAAGTAACATGCTGATTGTTGTTGGAATAAATTTTATCACGGTATTTGTTTATAGTTTGTGCCAATTTTTTTAGAAAGAAATACTGTATTTCATCGATATTTCTGAAATAAGACAAAATATTTTTTTCTGATTATTGACTGAGTCAGGGAGTTAGTGAAATTGATCTATTTTAGTCCACCTTGCATTTTTTAAATAAAAATGTTACAACATAAACTCAGAAACCAGAGTCCCTATGTTTAAATACTAGCTCTGAAACTTGTTAACTATATAATTTAAGGCCTAATTAACCTGTTTCTTCATCTACAAAATGGGAATATTAAGGTTTCTATCTTCATAGGATTGTTTTGAAGTCTAAAATGTTAATACATATCATGGTGGTTTATTCCGTAATTTTGGGGGGTTTTATCTGAATTTATTTTGCAGTGTTTGTAACTAGATTTGGAAGTACATTGTACCATTTATTTCTGTACATTTCACTGGATTTTAGAACTATTTAGAACTATTTAGAAGATTTTAGAACTATTTAGAAGATTCTTGTATTCTTTCAGATTTTCAAAGTTAATTAGCATTAAATTGTATCTAGAGATCCAACATATCTCAGCCACACACATTGTTTTATGTTCTGTCCTATTTTTAATTTTCCTTATGAGTTTTTTCCCTTCCCTTATTTAGTTTCCCACTGTCACTGTAACAAATTATGGCAAACTTAGTACCTTAGAGCAATCGACTTATATAATTGTATTGCATATATAAAACATGATTTTTATAGATATAACCTATTGTTTTATATATATTACTTATTTTATATATAATATATGTGCATATGAGATATAATTATAGCAGAAGTCTAAGATGCATCCTCAAGCTGTGCTGTTTTTGCAGGCTCTTGGGGTCATCCGTATACTTATCTTTCCCATCTCAAAAGGTTGCTCCTATTCCTTGGCTCACGGCCCCTTCCTCCATTTTCAAAGCCAGCAGGATAACATATTTTCTCCTCTCTAACCTCCATTTCAATCCTCACAGCTCTCTGACTCTAATTCTATTGCCTCCCATCTCCCTTTACTAGGACTCTTATGATTATCTTGGGCACAACTTGATAATCAGAGTGATCTCCCCTTTTCAAGATCCTTAATCATACATCCAAAGTCATTTTTACCTTTTAAGATGACATACAAATTCCAGGATCAAGATGTGACATCCTTGGAAAGCCTACCGGATTTTAACAGGTTACCTATATTACAGATTTGCATACTTTGGTTTTCTTCAAAGAACACATTCCAGAAGCAGTTTATTGGGTGCTTTTTAAAAAAATTATCCTCTTTATATTTTTCTGCTTTCTTCAACTCTGGTTATATTAACTTGGCCAACTGTTTAAGATAATACTTACTGATTTTTCTTATTTTTAAATTTAAGCATTTACATCTCAACTTTTGTCTGATTACAGTTTTGTATACACACTGTGCATTTTGTTTTGTAATGCCCCCATGGTCATTTTCACAACTGATAATTTCAGACTTGATAGTCTCCTTGACTTTAGCATTATTCAGGAGAGAAATTTTATTGCAAACGACATTTTACGTTTGTACTTTGCTATTAATTTCTGGTTTTACTGCACTGTGTTAAAATATCCTAAATTATGCATTTCAAGATTTTTTTAGGTTGTATTTGTGGTCTTACATGTAACCAGTTTGTATAAATTCAATACTTACTTTTTGATGGGATGTAGAATGTCATATTAATTAGCATTATTAACTTTTATATCCACTGTGGGGTTATTTATCTTTTTCTAATTTGTAGGCTATTACAGTCTGCTATACTGACATGGATTAGGAAATATGGCCATAATATAGGAACACTGAGATGTGTGTTCAAAGAAGTTTTTAAATTTTTAGATAAAAATTGCAACAAATATATAGATAGAAAAAAAAGTATACATTTGCGAACAATAAAAATCAATATCTTGCATGCATAGTCCATTCATTTTTTTGCACATGTGCCTGCCAAAGTACATTTAGGGGAAAGTAAAGCTTAAACTTAAAAAAGTAAAGCAATATTCTTTTTTTAAAAAGCACCTATTTAATCTGACTCTCTATCATCTGATCTTTTGAAAAATCTTTTGACTCTGCTTATCCATAGTGGCATTAGAAACACCAAAGAGTGACACTTATGGCGTTAAGTATTATAAAAGAATGAGGAACTTACTTTACAATAGATGACTGCTGTCCCAGCAAAAGCTCGTTGTTGGTTTTAGCTAGCTTTTCTTTAACTTTCTGGATTGCAGCAGAGAGCTGATACTGAAACCATGCCTTCAAGTTCTAAACTAAATGAGTTTGATGGTGTCAGCTTAACTGGAGCCAAGATAAGCCTACAGTATATGTTTATAGTCTCTGTTTTATACATGTCTGGAGCACAGGAATTATTGAAGTTGAATTACTTCTCACCCCTAGAGAGTGTAGTCCTTCAATGTCATGACAAAGGTCACTGACAGGTCATTATGGAGAAGACAGCTTCTGGATATCAGATTACAGTTTCTAACCTAACAATTCTTCATTTTTATAAAAACAAATTGTAAAAATGTCTTCATAAGAAAAGGAACACATATACACTATATTTGTGCACATATCCATGTTCAAATTTAAAATGTTTAATGTGGGTGTAGAAAATTGTAAAATGTACCTGAGAACTATTGCTATACTTGGAAGCAACTTTTACTTTGAATTTTATGGCATATGACTAGAAATAAGAAAACTTCACTCATGTATCAATGTTAAAAAAAAATCATAGCTTTGTCTAGGTCAATAGTGAACTTTATTGACAGGTGCCAGAAGTTGGTGAACAAGTATGAGGAATATATCCCCAGTTCAAAAAAACAGAATATTTTTCAAAACCTTCAGAATACGTAAAGGACATTTATTTTTATATAAAGTGGTCACTAGTATAATTTTAAATTTTATTTCTTATTCTGACTGCCCCCTGCTTTTTGAGAATGATTTTCTTTAAATGTAAATATTATAAACACAAATTACTCAAAGGATAGTCTATCCTAATTATGACAAATTTCATTTTCATGTTCTAGATTCTGGTATGTGTAAATAATAAGTATGTGATCTAATGGTCCACCTTCAAGGTTGATCAGCTGAGGTATGTGATGTCTTGTTGCTGTCGCTATACTGACCTCTGCAGGCTTCTGAGGTTGGGAACAACTGTTTACTTTGTGTGTAGTGCTGCCGGCCATTGTAAAGTGAAAGAATTTATAGTCATAAAGGACTTACACACTTGGAGAGTTAACAATGAATTAACTTTCTTTTTAGCGATAAAGAACTTTGTATATGTATGTTTTGAAGAATGATTTCAAAACTAGTACTGGCCATTTTTGATTACTAAATAATTGCCTTGCTCAAGATGAAAAAAATCTCCCTTTAAAATGAAAACTTTAAAATCATTTTTGCCTTTAATACAGGAAAATATTATTGGTCAGTTAATAGGTGCAGTGAGTTTAGTTGAAAAAATATTCCTTTATAAATAAACTGTGTGTTTACTATGACTTTATCCCACATGCAGTTTGGTTCTATTTTTCCATCTGTTACTACTTAATAAGCACTTTCAGTTGCAAGTTCAGGAACCACTTGCAAACTTACTGAAGCTCAACATAAGATAGATTATGAATTCTTATTAAATATTCCAAGTAGTAAATAAGCTTCCTGAAATATCTATGTTGAATTCAATTTGATTAGGTAGAATTGTGCATTACCATTAAAGAACTAGTCTGTTCTTCCCAGCTCGTCTTCTTACTCCTCTGTAGTTGGCTTCCAACATTTGTTCATGCACAACTATAACTTCCCAGGTAGTCACTAATAATACTTTCATACATATATATGTAACACATGGCCCAGTCTGGTTGATCTACAATGCAGTGCTCCAAACTTTGTTTATGTTAGCAACAAAAGCATGTTTAATTGTGGCTCTGTGTGTGCCTATTTGTGGTTTAACAAATGACAAAATGCAGAATACTTAAAAATTTGGTCCTGGAATATTTTTGTCTGGTTTATATTTTCCTTTGCTTTTCTTGCATTTATTGATTTTGGTAAGTATTTCATTCATTTCCCATCACTACCCAAACTATTTTCTAAAATAGATATAGGGGAAATTCAAGAAGTTTCCCATTCTCCATAAAGTAATAAAATCATTTAGGAAATGAACTTTTACTAATGCATCT
The DNA here is from genome assembly GCA_004024745.2 of Catagonus wagneri. Classification (NCBI taxonomy): domain Eukaryota; kingdom Metazoa; phylum Chordata; class Mammalia; order Artiodactyla; family Tayassuidae; genus Catagonus; species Catagonus wagneri. The sequence continues at coordinate 2,227,987 of PVHT020000105.1, read as the reverse complement.
TTGAAAACTGAATTGTGCTATGCTCTATCACCTTTCCTCTATCTCCAAAACTACAGATGATACTGATTCTGTAGAAGTTCATCTCATCCTAGCTGATGACGACTGAATCTTGTGTTCTAGAATTTAAATAGCCTAAAACGTTCATTATAAGCCACTCCTTTGAAACATTGCATGTTTCAGCCCTGATGTGAATAGATTAGTTTAGCAAAAAAATACACTTTTATATCAAATATACAGATAAAGTCAGGACAAAAAGAGTGTCCTTAATATATTAATCCTAAGAATTTTTGGAAGAATAATTAGGACAATTTCAATATTAACCAGGTATTGCAGAATTTTTATGGGATTACTGTTAATGTTTTATGTGTATTCCAGTTATGTTTCTAATAGGTCCTTATCTTAAAGAGATACAACCTGAACTGTTCCTTAATGGAATTTTACAATGTCTGGAATTTGCTTCAGAATATTCTGGTGGTAGTGTTGCGGTGGGGCAAGAAGTGGTTGTGAAAATACGGAAGAAATAACACAGACTTCAAAATCCAGGGGTAAACACCTAGAGGTTCACTATATTGTTGATTCTCTCTTTGTATGTTTGATTTTTTCCAATAAAAACGACGTAACAGTAATTAATTCATACCTCTTCATAAGCATCCAACTGAACCACCATCTCTAATCTGGGTCCCTGAAGATCTTCTTTATCCATTTTTTTTAACATAAAAAGTTATGGACTATAGATCTGGCCAGTTTCACACTCACCAACTGGTCCTCTTTTCTACTTTATAGTGCAGCATTTGATTTCCTATATACACTACTGTGTTCTATACCATTCTGTTTCACGCTTACACTACTCCATGTGTCTCTTCCTTCTCTTATTCCTTATTCCTTATGAGGTCAGATACTATTTCTTCTAAAAAAAATCTTTGATTTAGCTAAAACCTCAAAAAATTAGTTTGCATTCTATTCTCTGTTACAGCTCTACTTTGAACATTTTTATTGTTATACTTTTAGTCCTGTATTTTAAAAGTTCACACATATCACACTGAAGGTAACTAAGATTTTACTGAATGTGTATAATGTACAAATCTTACTTCTAATTACATTTTAGTTCCCTACTTTTGTTTATCTCCCCTTACATTCTTACCTGTTTTTTATTCATAATGTATTGTTATAATGTATTTTTTTAGGGCTGCCTTAAAAAATAATTTTGGAGCATGTATAAATGAGCCAACAAATAATCTTCCTTACTAATTGTGAAACTTTAGGACACCTAATGCCTCTTATTGACTTTTGTAAACCCAGCAATAAAGCTGTATTCAACTGAATTAAAAAAACAAACAAAAATTTAAAAGGACAGTTAGTAACACGTTTACCATAGAAGGACAGTGAGGGGAGATTGCTAGAATTATCCAATTTAGAAAATGCTCTAAAATAAAATTCTAAAATTGTATTTTCCCTTTTACATTTTTATAATCTATAAAGTTGTCACTTTTAAAAATTACATGAAACTGAATATACTTAATTGATTTGGAGCGTAGTTCTTATTATCATTCATTATTCATTCATTACAACTACATAGCATTTTTTTTTTTTTTGCTGTTGTCTTTCCCTAAAAAAAAAAACAACTATTTGATAGTTACGGTGCTGGACCAAAAGTACATATTACTCCATAGGTTGGTCTGTTTTTCGATAAATCATAAGTAATCATGAGGATACATTTGTACAAGACGCTAATACACAAACATACTTACAAAGCTTAGTATAGTCTTCATCTTAAACAATTAAGTTTTGTTCCATTTATTATGGTGAAATTAATAATCACATATAAAAAGTAATAAGAAAGCAGAAGACATAATTCTGCTTTTAAGTGTTTTCATATAATTCCCTTTAAATAATATTCCTGGATTATGGACAATTATAACTATGAGCTATAAAATCTAAGCAACTTTATTAAAATTCATAAATTTTCAGAGTGGAAGAATACCATATGCAAATATTTTTAATATAGTAGATCTTTATGGTAGCATTTGGTCTAAAATTCAGTAGAGCTATTAGTTCAACTTTAGTGTGTTAAATTGTCATAGACACACTTGCATAAATACCAACTTGTATAAATAACAACTTCGTTGTTTTAGGAAGGAATGGAGACATTACTATAATCCTCCTGTCCGTGAAATTTACTTTTATACTAAAAGTCTTTAACTACGATTGAAAATAGAAGTAACAGATAGGCTTTATCATGGATAAGATCAAGACCCCTTAGGACTACAACAGCTGAAGGCTGATTCAGACATGTGTGTCCACAAGCTCCCTCTTCCCTCCTTCATCACTACTGTGTAGGGACCATGCTGGGGCTTTCAGATCAGCCATCAACAAGGGAATCAAAAACTCCAGTGTAAGAAATCATTTGTCAAGTTCAAGTTTCTCTCTCAAAGCCCGCTTCCAACTCCTCCTACTACATTATCTATCACGAAGGTAGTTATGGGTAAGACCAAGGAAGCGCCCGTGAATGCTCTGCTTCCCTCCCAAACTGGTTAGGAGGGGGAAGTAATAACAATAATAAGGACAATCATAACATTTATTCACAGCTTACTGTTGCCAGACACTCTGCTAAGTTCAAATTTCACAGTCAGTTGCTTGTTGTAATTAATTTTTGTGATTTCAGGTTGTAAGGCTTTATCTGAATCTTTGTCTCTTCACTTAATCATAAGGATTGTCTGGATTAAAATCTTGGACTGGATAATGAAAAAAAATGTTTTCATTTTCTTAGACTAGTAAGAGTTTCAAACAGGATAATATTCTTCTACCACATTGACTCCAAAGCCTAAGCCTAGACATTTTGAGAGTTAAAGTATCTTTTTTTTTTTTTTTTGGTCTTTTTGGGGCCGCACTTGCAGCATGTGGAGGTTCCAATCGGAGCTGTAGTCCCTGACTTATGCCAGAGCCACAGCAACGTGGCATCCGAGCTGTGTCTGCAACCTATACCACAGCTCACAGCAACACCGGATCCTTAAACCACTGAGCAAGGCCAGGGATCAAACCTGCAACCTCATGGTTCCCAGTCAGACTTCTTTCCACTGTGCCACGAAGGGAACTCTGAGAGTTAAAGCATTCTTTAATAATTTATTTACATTTTCATATCAGAGATGAGGTATGGTGTTATAAGCACAACCTCAGATATATAAAATTATTTTTTATTTCTCTGTAAGTTAACTTAGCTCATGGCCCTCCATTTTGACATAATCCTATCATTTGACAGTACACTCAGCCACTTTCATTTTAAATTTCCATATTATATTGTCTTTACCCACATTTTAACCCATCTGTCCGTGAGAGAACCAAAGTCAGGGAGGTTGGGAGGAGTTAACTTGTCCATCACTATCCTGCACCTTGCTCTAACTTGTACAATTCCCACAGAGGCATTCAGTTTTGCACCCAATCTTACTGCATCCAGGCCCTCCTTCACAAATTCCCTTCTCATTAAATCCCAATCAGAAACCCCTTCAGATCCACTGGCGAATATTCAGCTACTTCCATGGCCTTTCCCCAGTGCAGGACGGGTCTAGAACATTTAATGTAATCTCCTGGGTACCATACTGAATCCAAGGGATTTTACATGGCTAGCTAAAACCAATCTAAAAAAGAAATTTAAAAAAGAAAAAAGGCACAGCTAAAGTTAATTGCTAATATACTGCATTTAACTAATATATTCAATTACTAGTAGAAAATCTACTTTAATTTTGGAAAGAAATTAAAGATTCAACAGAAAATTTAAGAAATCCAAAGAAGTTTGTTTTAGTATATCTTTATTCCAGATTTAAGGCCGACTTTTATATAGCTTGACAGACTTTTTTTTTTAATGCATGCTTTGGTGATTCATTAGCTTCTCAATCACCCTTCTACCCACCATCCACTAAAAAAAGAAAAAAAAAAGGTCTGTAATGTTTTTGTTGCAAGATGCAAGGTGGTATAGGCTACTCATGCATGCATGCAGTTAAAACCTCAAGAAAGCACTGTTCAGATTCACTTGATAAGTTAAACTTTTTATAATTCTACCATTCTATTTATGCTGCATCTGAATCTACTTCTCAGGCTAGCTAATACTGAAGATACCATTCTATTACAAGAAATTAATTATAACAGTAGAAGCAACTTCTCTTTTCTCTTTTATAAAGCATAGCTGGATTCATCCTCAATTTGCCTCCACACAAATACAACCACCACTGCCACCATATACACAGTAAACCACCCATGTTAAGAGACCAGGATCTCAAGTATGCTATTTATTCCACATACAATGCACTTCTTTGTCCAATAAGAGATCAGAGCATCTTCCTACTAATTCAGTCTTAATGGAAATTTTATCCTACTAACACATGTAATCATTTAATTCTTTACCTTATTTTGACTGGGGTTAGAACAGCTTTACTAAGTGATCAAGTTTCTCTATGATTTGGTCTAAAATGTGAACAAAAATAGTCAAATACTGCACATCCAAAGCATTTTTAAATGTTGATAGTCATTTTTTTTATAAACTGGATAAGTTTATAGTGAAAGGCTCTGTGTTATTAAAACTTAGAACATCTTTATCTCGGGGAAAAACATTTTCTGCTATATCCATTAGACCATATAAGTCAGCATAATATGTCTAAGTTTTCCTTAGCTGATTTGAAACAACTCAGCTGTGTCAGATGGAAAGGTCATAAAAGAGTTTCACATTCTAGGTGACTATGTGATTGGTGAATTAAAAGGAAAAAAAGTGTTACACTGACATTCACAATATGTTTTCACATTTATATTTTTGCCTTTTCAGAGTTCGTTTTTTTCCTGTTTTTTTGTGCTTTATGATAAAATACAGAATGGAAGGAAAAAAATCTTTGAATCACAAGCTATGTGTTCTACCCATACCATAAACTAGTCAACTTTGTGATAAGACCATTAATTTCTTTGAGCCTCATTTTTCTTTACGTTTCATTTAAAAAATTAATAATACACATATTCCTTTGCTTTCTTTAATATAATATAATGGACATCTTCAAGTTCCTGAATAAAAGGAAATGTTCATAATTAAGGAGTAACTTCCAGGTTTAGATAAATGTTCAAATAGTTTTTTGACCTGTATCTACATCATAAGAATAGGTAAATAATAATAATAAACATGATTTGTTAGTTGATTGAATTAAATGATGGATTCAGTTCCTAAGTTATGAAGATAGAACTTATGTATCCCCATAAACAATGATGGGATTAAGAAGATGAACATTTACCTTAGATACAGCAATAAACACTCTATCTTAATAAAACGTTTCATATAACAGGGGAGAAGTTATAAAATACATATTTGAAGGCAAGCAGCTTGAGTTAAATAGAATTTATACAGAGCCATTTTTTTCCATCTATAAATCTAGAAAAATAAATGTATTACCTGTCAAATTTGTGTTTGATGAAACTCTAACACACCTTGCTTCTCTCATTGTAAAGGGGACACCCCTCTCCTCCCAGGTAGAATAATACCAAAAAGGAACAATATTGAAGGATAGGAGGAGCAGCAATGGAAATATTAGTTTTGGCTAAAGCATAATAATAGAAATCAGTACATCTTGGGTGGGAATTAGATTAGGTAGGGAGAGCCTGAGAAAAAGACTCTCTATAAGGGCTTACATAGGACTTAACTATGTGTCAGGTATTCTAAGCACTTTACATATATTAACTCAATTAAATCTCATGCTCAATAAGATTGGTTGGATTACTACTGCCCATGAGGCACTGAGGCACAGAGGGGTTCAATACTGTGCTTCAAAACACAGTTTTTTTTTTTTAAATCGGTCACTTACCCCAAAATGACTACATCTATTTGTTCAAATGTTTTTTGTTTTTATTTCCTTTTGTAATCCCATAGTATCTGTTTAATTATCTATAACATAAAATTAATTTTTATAAGCCACTTTCAATATTTTAATTTCTCCAAATATCACATGTATATTCTTCATTGACTTTCAGAGCAATTTTCCAGCAAGTCTCAAGTCATTGTTCTACTGCAATCATATGGATTAAAGTCATTTTAATGAACCTCAATATCTAACTTCTAAAAGGGACATCACATTTACAAGAATTTATGGAGAGAATCAGACCAGTGTAGAATGCTGTAATTAGGTGTATAATAAGAGCATCACAATTTGCAATGCATCCTACAGAGGAATAGCCGCCTACTACGATTTAACTAGGGTTGGGCAAATGTGCAGCCCTCAGAGCCATTTATGAATTAATCAGGTGCACAAGCACCTCTTAGGAGCCTTCATACCGAGTGAGGAAACCTCCTAAGGGACATCATATTAAAACAACCCTACAAAACTCATTAGTAGAAACTATATCTTCCTATTTTTAATTTAAATATATAATAGAAAAAGAAACAACCTTTCAATCTATCACTGGACTTGAATGAGGGTCATTGTAATGCAGAAATTACTACAGTTTTTTTGTTTAGTTTCTGAATAAATGCATATTTTATGTCCATGAAATTCTAAAACTAAAATATTAAAAAAAGCATTTTGATGTAGCTAATAATGTACTTAAAACACATATACCTTACAAACTTGCGAACGGAAGAGCATATAAATACTTTATTTCATCCTGAAGGCAACATAAAATATATGTGGTTAAAGTGACCCTCTTGCTTAATTCAGGCCAATGCCGCTGTCACATGCTTTAACTACTATCAGCCTTGAAATAGAACCAAAAATTAGGCAAAGTTGTAAAAAGTCACTATTTTCTTTTCTAGCTTAGCTATTACAGAAATACTTTTTAATGCTTTCAGACTGAGCAGATAATATAAAATTTCCAATACTGACTTCATCTTGAGACAAGGATACACTTTAGGAGTTATTAGCACTCTGCAAAGTGTGTTAAGTCTGACATTCAGGATGTCTCCGTTATTAAATAGATACTAGTACGTACTGATTTTCTTATAAAACTTAATAATGATAATGACCTTTCCTTTAGGAATTGGGTTTCCATGCTAAAAACACAGGTAGATATATAGAATTTGATACCAGACACAGACTGTAGCAGACTGTTGAGTTTTTATAAAGAAGTTGAAATGCATCTCTCACCTTAGGCTTTGAACACTAGTGTGCCGTCACGGCCATCAAAGGTATATATTTCAGTTCATAGTGAATATAATTAGTGCTACACTCAATTTATTACCTGATTCACTGTCCTTATGCCCCATTGCATCATTCTACAGCAGTGATTTGCACACCAGAGAATGCTATTAAGGGAAGAGCAGCTGATGGTACACATTTATTTTCATGTCACTTTGCTCAATTTAAAAAGTAGTATTCATCCATATTTTTATGATCACACAGAGGCTAGTAGCTTATAGAGATGATGCTACAATCTTTAACCTTATTCATAGTTCAAGATCAAGACTTATTCCAGAGAGTTCTCATCATGGTTCAGTGGAAACAAATCTGACTAGAATCCATGAGGGTGCAGGTTCGACCCCTGGCCTCACCAAGTTGGTTAAGGATCCAGCATTGCTGTGAGCTGTGCTGTAGGTTGTAGAGAGAGCTCAGATCTGGCATTGCTGTGTCTGTGTCATACGTAGGCTGGCAGCTGTAGCTCCCATTTGACCCCTAGCCTGGGAACCACCTCCATATGCCACAGGTGTGGCCCTGAAAAGATTAAAAAAAAAGAAACTTATTCCAGTATGACATAATTAATATTTTTTTCTCCAAAGTAAATTCCCATACATAAAATTAATCATATTATTAACTATTTCATTCAATATGTGTGAAACAGCCATTAATGGCTACCACATTTTTGGCCCTGTGGCAGCAAATTGTTTTATGAAACGTTAAGTTGTAGGTTCATCAAGGGCCAAAGAAATGAAATCAATTATGAAACAAGAATAATGAAAACATAACAGCCTATTTGCACTCAAAAACACTTTCTCAGTATTAAAAAGTTTAAGTTCTTCTCTAAGCCTATGATACTGGCTTGTGCTACATACTAGTATTTCACCTTAATTCCAATTACTGTACAAGTTGCTTTTTATATAATTAGCAATCAAAAATAAGATACTAATGCATCAATCATTTAAGTCTTTTACAAGGGTATGAAAATTGAGTCCAACTCGATTTCAGCCCAATTAAAATTTCGGCTCTTGTTTTTGCTACCTGTATTAATTCCCACAATCTTTTGAGACATCTGTTCCCTTAACTAGAATATTTTGAGTCTTATTAGTGTGTTTTTGCAGGCATTTTGCACAGCATGAAATGGTATGTAGATAATAAGCTATAATATGAATGTCCATTCCCTTTGTAGATGCAAGGATCATTCTCTGTCACTGGTGAAAATCACACTCAAATATATTTTCAGCACTGTGTTGATTCAGTCTTGATTAGTTTGCACAGGAGCGCCTCATTTGACTGACAAGAAAATAGGAAAGTTAAGAATTATTTTTCTTTTTATATAGACTATAATGATAGATTAGAATGGAAAGATATTTAACTGTAGGAATATTGTTAGAAGATATGTCTAAAGCGAGACATTACGATCACCCAGAAAATAAAAGACTGAAATATGCTTCCATCTTGCCCAGTAAGGGCTCAACCATCTCCAGCTTTTAGAGAACCTTGGGAGTCAATTGTTGTGCGAATGGCAAGAATCCTTGTGTTTTAGCATTTGCTGGAGATTTGAAAGCTATGTTACCTTAAAAGTGAACAATTTACCAACTCTGAGCCTCAGTTACCTTGACTATCAAAGAAAGCTTTAATCAAAATCAGGAATTTTAAAACTTTTGTCCTTAGAAACTCAGGAGACTACAGCATAACTCAGAAGCCTCTGGGAGAGGTAACCAAACGTAGCATGAGCAGAGACCCAGGCCTTCTGCCCCATTTTAGTAACATCCATTTATTTTCTATTTTGAGGTTCTCATGATTTCATTTGAAAAAAAATTAAAAAGGTGTGGGAGATGTGATGCTGTTAAAAAATCAAAACCACTCACTGTTTTTTATTTTTTACATCGTTTCTGAGTTTCATTCATGTTTTTTAAATGCTATACATGTTTTTAACATTGGAATAACCATCTCCTATCTAAAGAGTTGCAAACCCTCTCACCTAGTTATTTATTTACTTAAACACTTAGATGGTGACTCCTATGTGCCTGGTTCTGTTTTGACTACCTCATAAATAAGAACGCATTTACTCTTCATAACAACCTTATAAGACAGATATCATGTAATGATCCCTATTTTGCAAATGAGGAGAACAAAGGCACAGAGAGGTTATCGTGTGAAGTCACAAAGGACAGTGACTGGTGGAGCTAAGACTTGAACCCAGGCTGCTGGCTTCAGAATCCATTGTGCTTAATCTCTACATTGCTCTGCCTCTCACAGTATTTCAAATGCATTAGAGATATACTAGTGATACCAATGTGGAGTGCTGATTAATACTCTTTAACAAGTCTTAAATGATTAAGAAACATGAGCTTTTTATCTCTTCCCAACAATGTTGAAATTTGCTTTTTCCAATGTAAAATAATGTAATAAGGTCTTTGTAGTACTGTGGACTACAAGAATATAACCATCATTAAGGTTTGATGCTTTCCTGGTCAGAAAAACATAAATGAATAAACATTCATATTATTTATATGAATCACTTTTATAGAAGATTTCTACTTTAAGCATGGATTAGAAGCTTCTGCTGACACTAACAAACTATTCCTGGCAATTAATCCAAAACATAACTTTTCATTAGCACAGGTAATGAGATTCACTGGTAATAAGTAATATTTATAATTCCTATCCCAGTTTTTCAATTCAAAATTCACTATATTTGATTCTTAAGGCACTTTATGCTTATGATTTATAGGTGGGTTTTTTATATACAAATATAAATACAGAAGTAGGTGAATAGATAGAAATGATAAATTAATCTCTTGTAAAATATATTCTGCCTTTTGACTATTTATTTACTAAATATACAGTACTCATTAAAACTGATGTTTATGAAGTTTTCTGAAGATATTAAAGATTATATTTTGGAAAATACTTGTATAAACCTTGAGTTTTAACACTCAGTTCTTTAGTAAATAAAAATACAGGAATATTTAATTCTACTGTTAAAAAAAAAACAAGGTGAAGTGTAGGTTTATTTTAAGAGGCCCTTTTAAATTATGGAACTGAGACACAATACCATTCATCATACATTGCCAATTATTTTCTACAATGGAGTTTTCCTCAACTGTGATATTAAAAAATGTTAGGAAGATATACTCACACGGTGTGTCCTCTTTCACTTTTTTCACAAATTGTTGTAACTTTTTTGACAGATTGTGGTAAAATGTAATCTTAGCAATTTAGGGTGATGAATTTATCATCCTTTTTTTTTTTTCAGTGAAACACTTAATCCATAAAATATACCAAGTTTGGTTAAGTGATCGAAGTATGTAAACTTTCACTTAGTTTGAAATTTTCTACAGCAGCTCTTGACTATTTAGGGTTATTTATTTAATGAACTTTGAGATGTGTAAAGGAAGGCTGAATAACTCTAGTGAGTGACTTAAGCAGAAATATTACAATTATTAGTTTGGACCAGATGCTCATTACTGATGAATTAATTATCCACACTACACCCACTTTGCTATTGCTAAAGAACAGCAAGAATTTTTTTATATCACCTATATTGGTAGTTATTCATACAATAATGAAGAGAGAGGTGATCTTAGAAGGTAGAATCTTAATATACATTTTGTAATTTTCTTACACTGTTATCATAAATTCTTAAGCCTTACTTAATTATTCCGACACTTCAGAAAACCCTTCTACTTCATCTTCACAAAGAACATTTTTAAGTTAACATACAACACAAAAATTCAACTTAATAAGGAGAACACATACTATCAAAGCTTTTGACAATAATGTTAAAGTCTACACTAAAAAGATAGCCTCTTATCTCTAGATCTTTCTTCTAGGATTACTTGTTTCAATTATTTACCTATTCATTAATTCTTTTATTCATTTCCATCTTTTCCCCCAAGAGGTTTTAAGACACTTTACAAAAAAGAATAAATCAAAGAAAAATAATATAGTAGAAATAAAAGGAGGAAACCAGGGATAAAAACAGAAGTGCAAACATTCCAACATGAAGGATTAATACTGTTGCTATAATTGAGCACGAAACCTAAATTAAGTTTCCTGGCAGGCAAGGTAAAAAATACAAAGCAGCAAATTTACAAATTTCTCAAAGAAAAGAAAAGATAGGTATAATCTGCTGCTGAAAAACAAATCTTTTCTGAGTAGTAAACTTTGAGAAAAAATAATTCATGTGAGGCAGTGTTTTGCAAATTGTAGGCACCTGTGAAATTACATCACTGGATCCTGACTTAAATTTTTAAAATTGAAATGTAATACAGAAAAGTTTTGTTATTCATAGCAGGTAGATTCTATAGAGTCCGTGCAAACACTGAATTAGCAAATACTGAATTACTGCTCCTGGAGAAATACAGGATTATGTATCCATGAACTATGACCATTTCTGTAAACCTATCAATATATAACCTTGTTTTCTGTGTGTTTCTGTTTAACAGACACCTTATTAACATTGAAGTCATGGCCAGCAGCACTATAATTCATCTTTGAACTAAGTTTATCTAATACACATATTTTCTAGTAAGGCAGATCACAGCCCTATTATGCTTAGAAGCACAAGAAATGGCTTCAGCACTATGCTGGTGGCCATTTAAAACAGCAAAAATTACCAACAGAAAACACCATGTTTGTTTGACTTTAGCTGGTATGAGCTTCAAGCAAAAATAACTCAAGAAAAGTAACTCAAAACTTTTCACCATGCTGCACATACACATATCCACAATGACCAAAGCATTAAGAGTGTTCATTTTGATCTTAACAAGCAAACTTTAGGATTTAGGCAAATCCACACATATAGAATCCACCAGTAATGAACACTGACTCTATAATGGAAGTGAATGGAGAGGAATAACAGAAAAAATATTAGAGCTCATCCTGGGCAGTAAGGAAACATATTATTTGATGAAATATTTTTGAGAGCTAATAGAGATATAGATACTGATACAGATGTACATACAAAAATCCATATTCATAAATATACCAAATCATAATGAAAAAGTCCTTACTATCAATTTTTTTTTTTTTTTGTTTAGAAATCACTGGACTAGAGGGTATACAGCGATGCAATGGACAACTCAATAGCATATTCTGAAACTTAATTCATTAACTACTTTTGCTGAAGAGTACGAAACATTTTAAGAATCTGTAGGAGAATTAATGAGGGCCTCTTCTAGGGCACCAAGCATGGAAAAGAAAAGAACAAGGCAGATGTGAGATTCCTGATAAAATGGGAGAATTCTTACTGACTGATGGACTATGGATTGGAGGAAGGGTGAAGAAGAGACAGGAATCATTTAGAAAGGGAAATCTAAACTACCTGAGAACTGTGGTTCTACCTTTTAAGAAAGAAATACATAAGAGCAAAGGCTTTTTTTTCCCTTTGGTTTAAGGAAAAGATATTAATATAAAAAGGTATTAATAAATAAAAGAAATGAAGTAGAAGATTAAGACATGATTAAAATAATACAGCTAAAATCTTATTTCTTTCACTCTCTCCTAAAAGTGCAGGTAAAAATTAAATAACATTTAATGTAACTTTTAAAAATATCCTCAATATTCTACTAGGAAACATTATTGCTTTAATATGTCTACCATATGCAAAAACTCAAGAGATGTGAGCTACCTGTAGTGGTATACAAACCATCCTAATTGGGAGTGGTAAATGCCATACCATAACCTTTTTTTCTTTAAAAAAAAGAGGGGGCAAAATCATATCAGGGACTTAAAACAAGAAACTAAAAATATTATTTCTCTTTTATATCTCTGAAATATTGAGGTACCATGAAGAATGAAGTGAGAAAACTGCAGCTGAGGCAGTGAAAATCAAGGTACAGTTACAGTTATAGGGGGAAGTATCAATGAATCTCCCATCTGTCCAAGGTCAAATCACATGGTTGCCTTCCTCAGAATACGCCAAGATGTTTTCCAAGACTTTTAGAAATTAAAACTTTCCATGTAAGAAATTCTACCTCAATCAATTCATTTTCTTCCTTCTTTTCTCTTTTCCTTCCTTCCTTCTTTTCTCCCTTTCTCTGAGACCAATTTGCTAACAGAAGATACCCTAAGAATAACAACATCTTGCTTTTCAATGTCTAAATACTTCACATATGTTATGTCATCATCGCATAACATGTTTTGGATGTGCTGTGGATTGTCAGGGTAAAGATTCCCACCGTTTATTATTTTCCTTCAGTCATTATGAGATTTTTTACACTAGGTGTCCCTGGGCTTCTGTGTCTAACTCACCGCAATAAAGCAAAACATTCCCTCTGGCCACCAAAACCATACTGATGACAAATATCCAAAAGGTATAACCATATTTCTATTAAGATTTCCAATGCATTTTGAGATGTAAATATCAATTCATTGTACTTAACAAGCTTCTCAAAATTGGTTAGTTTTGGTTTCAATTAAACATACCTCACAGTCCTAATATTAATTGTGTTTTAAGCTAATTATGAAACTATTATCAATTTAGAGATACTGAATATAAAAAAGGTGCTATGAGGATAATATTAATAAGATTTTAAATGTTTTCTCTTGGGATGAGAATTTTATCAAATAAGGGAAACAAAAAAATTCTACATCTTAGTGGGATTCTCCATGCTTGTGAATTTTAGACCAATTAAAATATAGTAATTTGTTCACTGGCTTATGATAATTTAAGAAAATAGATATAAGCTTAGTTTAACATTTTGAAGTTTGCATGTCATGACATACTGAATCTTAACAATATTCCTTGGTTTTACCTTTTATAACTTCTACTATTAATCTTCACTGAATTATTGAAAACAAAAGGTGTTATTTTCATATCAAAGAAAATCTATTGTTTTCATTCCACATTAGAAACATACTGAAATTACATACCTCACTTTGTTGAAAATTTAGTAAAGCAAAGAGGAATTTAAACAAAACATCCTCCAATACAGAAATAAAGGGAAATTTTATTTTTCCTTTTTTCTTGGGCTCAGTGTTGGTCCTAACCAGTACCCAACTCCCTCCTCGCCCTGACCTCAACCTTCTGCCCTCATCTCTTACTACCTAAGATTGGCTTTGTCTGTTCTTAACATTGAAATAGCACCTTAATGTTATTAGACAGATTTATTTAATACAAAACACATTATTTCTAAATGGCATTCACCCTCTCAGAAGTTTAAATAATCTGCCAGAAATTTACCCCAGCGCTGACCTTGTTTTCTTTAGTAGAGTACAAGTTTTCAATAAAACACTCTTGACAGTCAACAGCAAAAAGCTGTTTGTCTCACCTTAACATATAATAACAAGGATAAGTATCAAGCTTCTTTACATGGACATATTTATATAAGCACATAGACTTGAGAGTTGTTGCTTAGTACAAAAACACATATTCCAAATGCTCCTTACGTTCAAATCCAGCTAGTTATGGTTTGTTTTGAAAATGTGCTTGAAAGTTTTGTGGGCTTACTTCATGTATTACATCCAATTAAACTTTAATACAAACTGACTTTTCCCCTTTACATAGCTACTCTCCAACTGCTGGTGGACAGCAGGAGCTCTGCTTATACAGACTCATGTTAACAGTGGCCTCTAGAAGGATGTGATTTCCAGCCCATTCAGTCTCCTACAGAAAAGCCAAGATTGTGTTTCAAACCAAAATAAAAGTTTCTTTGGAGGTGATTTTTTATTCCCAACCTTTGCTACTTACTAGCACAAGTAATCAATCGAAAAGGGAAATTGAGATTCAACTTTAGATTTGTAACCAAAATGTGAACGTTCTAACAAAGAGCATGCATACTTGTATTCCAGAGCAACACGGGAATGGGTGGGTGGGTACTTATGAAATCTCCTTCAAAGAAATCCTATGAACGAAAGAGATGGTTTTAGTATGTTTCCCTCCAGTGAATGGATTATCTAATACCTAAGTTTCTCCTGGGCATATGTTCAGTTCGTGAACTGAATCTATTATATTTGATGTCAAGGTAACTTAAAATGCTTTTGCATTCCTGCCCCCCTTGCTAAAGATCTACCAACCTTTCAAGACTCAGCACAAACAACATTTTACTTGGAAATGTTCACTGATTCCACAGCATACTTAGGTATTCTTCTGTAATTCTCTGTTTTCAGAGCAGCGCTTCCTAAACTTCAATATTTAACTTTGTGCACAGTATCCAGTATTTATCTTAAATATACAGGGCATATAAAACAGAACTGTTCACAAATCATTTTAAAATGAAAATCTCCACTCAGTGAAATTTGTTCTATTTTATGCCCCCTCCCCCTGTGAATCTGAGTTCTCTGTTACATCCAACTCATTTATTGTTCCCACTGTTCTGTATTCCATGCATTTTCAAGGACCTTATATTTTCTAACAAAAAGAATGAAATTCTCTGAAGGGTAGGAAGAGTGCAGCACAGCCCAGAATCTAATCCAATGCATATAGGTATGGCTCTGTCCTGAACAGAGATTCACCTAAAATTTCTTTAGTAAATTCCTAGCCTGATATTAGAAGGCTTTAAATGTTAAAAGCCTTTTTCTCAAACTTAATTTTGATATCAGACTAAAGCCTTTATCATCCTTGAATACTAGTGATACTAGTGACCAGCCAAGTATGCCAAAGACCCAAACACCCTTCATCCAGGGGGGAAATCTTCTTTCCCACTCACACTATCTCTAAAAAAATCATAATATCCCTATAGTGTTCATTTTAATAGGTGCTTTTGATGTGATATTTAAGGTATGTTCTGCTTCTAGATGTCAAAACTTTAATAAACTAGAGAAAACTTTAAAGCAGCATAACAGGGAAATATAGGTTGTGGTTTATTTTGGAAGAATTGCTATTAGCCTGACTACAAGGCTAATCTTCAAACATGACTCTAGAGAAAAGGTCAGCAGCCTGAACTCAAACAGAAATGGTTGTTAATAGATGAATGCAATGATGAGGGCTCTTGTGGGTGGGTCAGCTCAGTGACTTTTGACCACCTCAAAAACACAAGCTGTGAAAACACAAGCATTCCTTCATTTTACTTATCATTTGGATCCTAAGCTTCGATTCACTTTTTTCAAAACTTATTTTGGAGCCAACAGCGATTGGTAAGTGAAAGGCTACCTGGGGCTGATTGTCAGCAGCAGCAGGGCCTCGCATCGAGGAGAATTATTGCTCTTGTTCACAAGAGTATGTTTATAATACATCTGAAATTGCCTGGCAGAGGGTCTTTGAGGAGACTGCAGAGCAAGGGTGGAAAGAGATAAGAATATGGCTTGAAAAAGACAGTCTAGTGATTTAGAAAGTTCTTTGGGGGAATATTTTCCTTCTCTATTCAGCCCTTTCCATTCTTTATCAACTAGATTTTATTTAATATCTGTGTATGAAGTTTAATACTTGTTTTCTATTTTTTTTTCTATCCAAATGACTGTGTGCAAAGTCTAGATGGTTCTTAGCAGCAGATCACACACTTTGCATTTAATACTCATTTAGTCACCTGAGAACAACTTGCCTCACACACCTAAACTTCAATTGGCAGCCCTCAGCAAGACATTCTGACCAGACAGGAGGAGTGAAAGTGTGGTAGGTTCAGCTAGACCTAGGTTGCTATTCCTCAACTACCAGCTGTGTGACATTGGGAAGGACACTCACGTTCTCTGAGCTTGAGTGGTAGTACTGGAAAAGGACTAGGAGGGATGGGTATGAGGAGTATTCTAATACAGGTGTCATAAATTACATTTCAGAACTACTTCTTAAATTTTTCACCAAAGAACATCTTCACAATAGACAAATTTTCAATTCTCATGATGAGGACAATTATAAATGATTCTACAGGAAAATTCTGTGGTTTTACTTAACAAAAGTGGAGATTACACATCATTCAACACATCATCACAAAGCTCTTTCTATTTGAAGGGGCCAAAGTCTAGATATAACTCGTAACCCCACTGAATGCTATGCCTGAGAACAAAGGGTAATTTCTGCTCAGCAATCCTCAGTGGGTATGTAAATGAATGCTGCTGAAATATTCAGAAGCTGATACCAATACAAAGTGAAGTGTAATAATCTAAATGTGCCATTGCTTTCCTCTGCTACTAATTACTTGCTTTAGGCTTTTTTCACCAATATTTTGTCTCCTTGCCTTTTCTGTACAGACTGAATGGACAACCAATTACATAGGATCGCTACACTTTCTTAGCACAACTTTCAATCATTGTTATTATTTTACTGGCTTCGTTGCTGCCCTGGGTGTGGCCACTTAGCAGAATTGCTTTAAAAGTGCAAAGTGATCGAAGTCACAATTTGTATAAGTTAAATTACCCTTTATTCCATGGAAATAGAAGTCAGTCTGACAATAGGGAAAATATTTATCCTTTAAAAGGAAGATCAACATCAATGCAGCCCAGAATGTATGGTCACCTAAAGACTAACAGCTAATTGATGATTTGATAAAAACTTTAAGGATACAAAATAAAATTGAATTGTCTCAAGTCTTCAATGCAATGAAGCTTGCTGATGTTGTCACTCTACATGAAATTACTCTTTCCATTGTTAATTATAGCCATTCTACTTCCATCCTTGTTTCCTCAGAAGGACTTAGACTTATTGATTAAACTTAATGCAAATCCAAATGATGTTTACCACGCTTACTCAGAGATAACTTCTCTTTCTGGATACAAAGCCCTTGTGTCTAGTAAAAGCTTGCCAGCCCACTCCTCCTTCCATCAGAACAAGTTCTGTATTTGAAAGGCTCTTCAAGCTCTCTTAAAAACTGGTACCTTAATCACACCAGTCAGAATGGCCATCATTAATAAGCCCACAAATAACAAATGCTGGAGAGGGTGTGGAGAAAAGGGAACCCTTCTACACAGTGGGAATGTAAATTGGTACAACCACTACGGAAAACAGTATGGAGGTATCTTAGAAAACTATACATAGAACTACCATATGACCCAGCAATCCCACTCTTGGACATATATCCAGACAAAACTTTCCTTGAAAACAGATACATGCACCCGCATGTTCATTGCAACACTATTCACAATAGTCATGATGTTGAAACATCCTACATGTCCATTGACAGATGAATGGATTTAGAAGACGTGGTATATATACACAAGGGAATACTACTCAGCCATAAAAAAGAACAAAATAATGCCATTTGCAGCAACATGGATGGAACTAGAGACTCTCATACCAAGTGAAGTAAGCCAGAAAAAGAAAGACAGATACCACATAATATCACTTACACCTAGAATCTACCATACGGCACAAATGAACCTTTTCACAGAAAAGAAAATCATGGACATGGAGAACAGACTTCTGATTGCCAAGGGGGAGGAGGAGGGAATGGAATGGATTTGGAATTTGGGGTTAATAGATGGAAACTATTGCCTTTGGAATGGATAAGCAATGAGATCCTGCTGTATAGCACTAGGAACTATGTCTAGTCACTTATGATGGAGCCTGATAATGTGAGAAAAAAGAATTTATACACATATGTGTAACTGGGTCACTTGCTGTACAGTAGAAAATTGATAGAACACTCTAAACCAGCTAAAATGGAAAAAATAAAAATCACTATAAATGAAAAAAAAAGAAAACTGGTACCTTTTAAATCCACTCCTCCAACACTGATTTAATAGACATAAATCCAGAGGTTGATTCAGCTTATGCTTGAGCCATACCTAGAGCCACAAATCACTAACCATATAAATGAGAATAATTTTCCCATTACTTACTTTATAGTGTTTCAAAAAATTTTTATATCAAAATAATATTTTATTAAATGACTCCAAATACACAAAAGTGATGATAGTTGTGGACCTGGAGATGTAAGTTGAGCCCAGAGTGGCCACCCTAACCTATCCTTTCCGTTACAAACACCTCATCTTCAATACAAGAAAAACAATTTGAAAGATAAATTAAATCATTCTACTCACAGAGTCGCATTCTCTGAAGTAAGCATGAGTATTAGGAATCAGAAAAATTAAAAGAATAAATGAAATTTGGGAAAGCACTTAAACATTATTTTTGACATAATTTGTAGTATCAATGAAGGAATATAGAAAAATATAATTTTACAAACATCAGTGATAAATATTGTACACTGAACATTTACTATGTTTGCAACTTTGCTAAGCACATTCCAAACTTTTTCTAACTCTCACAACAGCTAATGATCGATAGTGCTATTATCATCATCATTTTATAACAGAGAAAAGTGTGTCTTAGTAAGGTTAAACAATTAACCCCAAGTCAACTAAATAATAAATGGAATAGCTAGAACTTGGATATAAGTCCTTTTCTAACGCTAAAGATTTTCATCTCTTCTTTATTATCATTTTCATTCATTCCTTTATTCCTTCAAAAAAGGTTTACTGGACATGATGTAAATGAAGGATTTGGAATTGATATTATTAAGTGTATCAGAAACTGTAATGACAGCTCTTGTCGTTAAAGAATTTACCTTTATTTAGAGGGCATATTGTCTTTAAAGGACTCAGTATGTAAAAGATATGTCTGAATAATCATACAATTTTCCTAGGCTACATAATAACTTAATTTTTTCCACTTTCTAAACACTAACATTTTGGAAGATATACAGAAGGACTGATAAAGACTCACTCCCCTTCCCCAAAAAAATTATCTTTCTGAGTACAGGAGCAAAGGGCAAACAGTGGGGGATTAATCCAGAATCAAAATGTGCATCCCATTAATGGCTGGAGAAGTGCTCAACAGTCTATGGAGCTGCATCAGTTTCTGAGAAAGGGAATTCAGTATTTAACAACTGTAGCTAAACTATAATACAAATTTGGACTCTTCTGTCTTTGTGAAAACATTTGTGGGAATGATCTAGAAGCATGGATGGTATCAGAAAAAGAACAAACTGTGGAATCAAAAAAATCTGTATTTGAGTCCTGACTCATCCATGTTCAGGCAAAATATTTTAATTCTCTGAAACTGTTCTCACATCAGTAAATCAAATATGATAATAATGGTCCCCATTTTAAAAGATTATTGTAACCTAAATGTACATCAACAGATGAATGTATTAAGAAGAATTGGTACATATACACAATGAAATACCAGTTTGCCATAAAAAAAAAAACGAAATACTATCATTTGCAGCAACATGGATAGACCTAGTGGTTATCATAGTAAGTGAAGTAAGTTAGAAAGAGAAAGACAAATACCATATAATATCACTTATATATGGAGTCTAAAATATGGCACAAATAAACCTATCTACAAAACAGAAACAGACTCACAGACATAGAGAACAGACTCATGTTCCCAAGGGGGAGAGGGGAGGGAGTGACGTGGACGAGGAGTTTGGGGTTAATAGATGCAAACTGTAACATTTAGAATGGATAAGCAATGAGGTCCTACTGTACAGCACAGGGAATTATATGCAATCTCTTGGGACAGACCATGATGGAAGATAATATAACAAAAGGAATATGTATATATATATGACTGGGCCACTTTGGTGTACAGCAGATATTGGCACAACACTGTAAATCAACTGTACTTTAATAATTCAGAGTCCAAATAAAATCTATATATGGCAAAAAAAATTTAATTAAAAAGTAAAAAATAAAAATTAGAATAATTTAAAAAATAGAGATTGTTGAAAAATATTCAAGAAACACTACACGAGGGAGAGACTCAGGATATGTTATAACTTTTAGCATTTCTCAATTATATGTCCTTCTATTTTCTGAAATACTGTATATGTGGTAGGTGTTCTTGCCTCTACAGTACATGAGTTTCTCATAAAACTTCTTTATGTTAAAAATAAAACTATTAATTCTATTATACATGAGGTATTATTCTCCTCTGATAGATTATTCAAACACAACTATAATACACCTGATTAACATATTTGGAAAACAGATTTTGTTTTTTTTTTTTCTATTTTTTTAAAACCAAGTTTACTGAGGTATAATTTAACATACAGTAAAATTTATCTTCTTATAGTGTATAGTTCTACGACTTTTGACAAACACATATAGTCATACAACTACCAAAATCAAAACACAAACTATTTAATCAGCCTCAAATTTCTTTGTGCCTATTTGTGGTCCATCCCTCATAAAACCCAAAGACCTTGGCAATTCTGGTTTGTATTTTGTGCCTACAGTTCTACATTCTCAGAATGTCATAATGGAACCATTACATATTATAAAGTAGTCTTTTGGATTTGGCTTCTTTCACCAAGAACAATGCATTGAGATTGAGCCACTGATTGCAGGCACCAGTAGTTCTCTTTTTTATTTTACGGTATTTCATTGTATGGTTGTCCAGATTTTGTCTAGTTGAAGGACATTTTCTGATTTTTATGGTTTGGGGAAATTATGAATAAACCACTGCAAACTTTGCCAAACTAAAGTAGCTGTACGTTTTTGCATTTGTACCAGTAAAGTATGAGAATTTCAGTTATTTCACGTCTTCAAGAGGATTTTTTAAAATATAGGCCTGGAGTTCCCGTCGTGGCTCAGTGGTTAACGAATCTGACTAGGAACCATGAGGTTGCCGGTTCAATCCTTGGCATTGCTCAGTGGGTTAAGGATCCAGCGTTTCCTTGAGCTGTGGTGTAAGTCATAGATGCAGCTCAGATCCCGCATTGCTGTGGCTGTGGCCTCGTCTGGATTAGACCCCTAGCCTGGGAACCTCCATATGCTGAGGGTGCAGCCCTGAAAAAGCCAAAAAAAAAAAAAAAATAGGCCTAATAGTGTCTCATGTCAAATGTTAATTTGCATTTCACAAGTACCACACAATTTAAGTTTGATTAGTCAGCAAACCTGCCAAACCTTTTGTTAAATGTTTTTCATAACAAGACTAGGATACCATTTCAGTAAACAAAAGGTGTTGCTTCCATAAAGCCATCAGTCATGGCAGTCACCCCCAACAATGCACCCTGAGGGGAATTCAGATGGAGAAAAAGAGAATACTGGCCCCACATAGTTACAATACATATCAAAGGAATGATTTCAGTAAGCCCAGACTCTTGCATTTTCCCTTACTAGAAAAGCAATAAAATCACTGAGATGTGCTTTTGTGATTAGAAGTAATCGTTTGACCTCCCATTTTTTTTCAGCAAAAATTTCTGTACATCTTGGTTCCTCCCTTACTACTTTGGAACAGTCTCTCAGAATTACTTGAGAGGCTGATCATCAGAGTTATTGAGAGGCCATAGGGCTCAATGAAGTCTGTCAGTGGAAGAAAAAAAAGCAAAATGTGAGTGTTGTGAGTTAAGTTTTATTTGGGGCAAAATGATGACCACAGCCCAAGGGTGGGGGTGGGGCAGCATTTCAGATATCTCTGAGAAACTGTCCCAAAGAGGTAGGGGGGAAGATCAGCATACATGTGATTTTGGTGAAGGGGGAGCTATATGCAATCAAGCACACATTTTGAGAAGATTACTGCTAGTCACAAAGAGCAGATGTCACCATGAAGGATTTTAGTGCTTTTCTAGACATGAGAAGATGTAAGAATTTAGCTTATAAAGTTTTCTGAAAGTATCTATCCAAAGACCTGTTCTGCTAGTTTTTCCAGAGCACAGAGCGCCCCGCTCCTGATCTCTACTCTGAACTCTTTGAGAGAGTGTTAGAGGTCAGCAGTTGCAGTGGCTCAAGATTTAATCCTTGTAGAGGTAGAAAGCAAGTGCCAATCTCCAGCTGACAGTCCCTGAATAAAACACAGTGCTCGACTTTTAGGCTGTGCATTTATTTTCAGTAGACAATGCCTTCTCAAAATTTAAAGCATTGGGAAATATATTAAGATAATGTAAGGAGTTCCCATTGTGACTCAGCGGAAATGAATCTGACTAGCATCCATGAGGACACAGGTTCTATCCCTGGCCTTGCTAAGTGGATTAAGGATCCAGCGTTGCTGTGAGCTATGGTGTAGATCTCAGACATGGCTCAAATCTGACATTGCTGTGGCTGTGGTGTAGGTATAAGGCTACAGCTCTGATTCGACCCCTAGCCTGGGAACCTCCATATGCTGCAGGGATGGCCCTAAAAAAAAAAAATAATGTAAACCTTTGTGAGATAAACAATATTCGATTGTAGCACTCAACCACTCAACTGAATTTCAACATCTGTGTGTACAGCTTTTACCCTAAAGTTTTGCCATTATTTCTACATTGTTGTGTAGTTTTCCTCTAATTTTTTTTAAAAATTTGGGAACATTATACTTCCCAACTAGACCCGAGTCCTCAAAAAGACAATGAATTAATGGTCTCTATTTAATCTTATTATTATTTTGTAAATATGAATGCTTACAGATTTGCATGTCATGCTTGTGCAGGGGCCATGCTGATCTTCATTCTATGATTCCAATTTCAGTATACGTGTTGCCAAAGCCAGGACTATTTTAAACTTATACTAAAAGCGTTATTCCACAAACACTTGTAGAGTGAATTGAGGCATTTAAGTCACAATTTTGTCCTGCCCTTCTCTGAGCTAAATGTCACCAGTTGCTGAAGGTCAAAATTGAACAGAAGACAGAGAAGGAAGTGTTAAGGGGGCATGAAAACATCTGAGAGCCTAAGTGGGGATTGGCTAGAACTCTAAAGATGAAGAGAAAATGCTAAGTATCAGACAAAGTAAATAAAGAAGGCAAAAGTAAGACGCATTAGAAAAAATAAAGGGAATAGTGAAAAATATAACAAAAGGAAAGAATTCATCATATAACAAAATGAGACTGGACAGCAGAAATATACCAAAAATATTTTTGTATGTCTGTGCCTATTTTATAGATAATATTTATTCGCTTGGTATATAAAGTTAAATTTTTTTAAGTTAAATCAACCCTTACGATTGAGATGCAAAGTAAAGAGTAAGTAATATATTGTTTGCTATATTTCTGGGGATAATACTTAAACAGATGTTTTCTATTAAATTTCCTGAACTTTTATTAAAATTAAAAACATTAAGACAGACTCAAAACAGTGAAGATACTATCATGTAAGTGGACCAGAGAGAAATAGGAGAGACCTCACATCCCCGTGATAACCATCATCCTAGAGCCATGCTTTAAATATTGCTAAACACTGACAGCAATCCAAGCATTACTCTGAACGCTGTGTGTTCAACTGTTTACTCAGTATCTCTGAATATCTGATAGCATATCAAAACTTTTCATGGTCAAAACGAATTATTTATGTACTTTTCACATTTGCTCCAATTCCCATTTCCTCCAATTCAGTAAATGGCAACTCTATTCTTCCACTTGCCAAAAGCTTCATCATTCTTCATTTTTTCTTCCATGCCACTCCAATCCATCAATACATAAAACAGCTTCACCTTCAAAATACCTGGAATCCTACCACTTCTTTTTTTTTTTGGTCTTTTTGCCTTATCTAGGGGCTCACCCGCGGCATATGGAGGTTCCCAGGCTAGGGGTCTAACAGGAGCTGCAGCTACCGGCCTTCGCCACAGCCACAGCAACACCAGCTCCAAGCCGCATCTGCAACCTACACCACAGCTCACAGCAATGCCGGATCCTTAGCCCACTGAGCAAGGCCAGGGATTGAACCCGCAACCTCATGGTTCCTAGTCGGATTTGTTAACCACTGAGCCACAACGGGAACTCCTACCACTTCTTATCATAATAGTTAAAGCTACCATCCACTCACCAGAATTATTGCAAGAGGCTCTTAACTGGTTTCCCTATTTCCACACTTGCTTCTGGGCTTAACTCCTATCAATCCCTGCCTGACTCACCCTTTTCTGGCCATTCTACCTTCCTTTCTCTCCTTGGAAAATGCCAAGCACCACCCCCCCCATAAGCCGGTAGTTCTTTTTTTTCACTCTCTCTGAAATGTATTCCCCTACATAAATACATACTTCTGTCTATTCTCCCTTTCAATCTCTGTTTAAAGAATGTCTTCCATCTCAGAAAGGCTTTTCCTGACAAATGTGCAGAAGTAGCACCCTATTCCTGTTTTCCTCCATTCAAATTATTCTGACTTACTTTTCTCAAGAGCATTTTCCACTACATAACACTGTATATATTTCTTCTTTTACTATCTGTTTATTTTGTCATCATCTGGGTCCCCCATTAGAACATAAGCTCCATGATTTAGTCTACTTTGTTCAGTATTGAATTCCTAGTGCCTAAAAGAATGAGTGGTTCATAAAATGTGGCAACATGGATCTGTTAAATGAATGAATGAAAGAATGAATGATTTAGAAGCCTGAAGTAAATTCACATCAAGTAATAGAGAGGGCATGCGAATCCAGCACTTTAATTCCTGATCAGTGCTCTGAACCACTCTGCTTGCTCTACTAATCCTAAGAGTACTATTGTAAGACACATGGCAAATACTGAATAAATGATAAATATCTTTCTATTTCAAGTACTTTCTCAATCTCATTGCCCTCAAAGGTTACTGATAGGAGATGAAATCTATCAGTAGATATATTGTACTTGGTATTTGGCATAGCAGAGAATAACTGATGTGATAGTCCCCCAAATTTGTCAAGTGGGGCCCCTAGCAGGCATTTTCCACAATAAACATAGAGCATCTCTCCCTTTCTGACTCTGTGGCCAAACTGACTTCCCTCTCTAAACTCTGAATTTAAAAGAGGGCAGAGTGTAAGAAAATAAAAGGTATACAACACACAGTAAGATAGAGACAGATGAAAAGAAGATCCTGTATATCCTTTATATAGAACAATACAGACAAAATCTACAAATCATAGGTTGCTATCATTTGAAAAAGTAAACCTCAGATTCCCTTCGGCTGATTTGAAGGTTTAACAAAATTGTATGTTAATTAAAGCCAAGGAGGCGATGTCTTCAGTCCTGCCCCTTCTTGTGTATTTTTCCTTCCTCATCCACACTATTGAGTGCTTACTGGGGTCTAGTTTAGATCAGGAACAATCGGACATCTGACACTTTGCAGAAATATCAATAATATGTAGGTTTTAATATGTAAGGAATTTTTTAAAGAAATTTTCATTGAAGTATAATTGATTTACATTGTTGTGTTTCTGGTGTACAACAATTAAATATTCTTTTCCATTATGGTTTATTATAGGATACTGAATACAGTTCCCTGTGCTATACAGTAGGATCTTATTGTTTATCTATTTTACATATATATATTAGTAGTTAGTACATGCTAATCCCAAACTACTAATTTATCCCTCCCCTATGCACTTTCCTCTTTGGTAATCATAAACTTGTTATCTATGTCTATGAATCCTTTTCTGTTTTATAAATAAGTTCATTTGTATTATGTTTAGATTCCATATATAAGTGATCTCGTATGTTTCTCTTTCTCTGACTTATTTCACTCAATATAATATCTATGTCCATCCATGTTGCTGCAAATGCCATTATTTTGTTCTTTTTTATGGTTAATATATACGTATATTAGCCATAAAATTGGGTTGCTTCCATGTCTTGCTTATTGTAAATAACCCTGCTGTGAACATCAGGGCTCATGTACCTTTCTGAATTATAGTTTTGTCTGGACATATGCCCAAGAGTGGGATTGCAGGCTAAGATGGCAACCCTGTTTTTAGTATTTTACAGATCCTCCATGGCGTTTTCAATAGTGACTGTCCCAGTTTACATTCCCACCAACAGGAGTTCCCTTTTCTCCACATACTTTCTAATATTTGTCATTTGTAGACTTTTAAATGGTGGCCATTCTGACCAGTATGAGGTGGTACCTCATTGTAGTTTTCACTTGCATTTCTCTAATAATGAAGGATGTTGCAACTGATTGCTGAATGTTTACCTTGCATCCTGCTACTTTGCTGAATTTGTTGATCAGTTCAAGTAGTATTTGACAACACACTTTTTTGTGTGTGTGTGTGTCTTTTTAGGACCCTACCCATGGCATATGGACGTTCCTAGGCTAGGGGTCCAATTGGAGCTGTAGCCACCGGCCTACACCATAGCTACAGCAACACAGGATCCGAGCCACGTCTGTGACCTCCACCACAGCTCATGGCAACTCCAGACCCTAAACCCACTGAGCAAGGCCAGGGTTCAAACCCACGTCCTCACAGATGCTAGTTGGGTTCGTTAACCACTGAGCCATAAGGGGAACTCGAACAACATACATTTTTTTTATCACACAGTTTTCTGGGTCATGAGTACTGGCATGGTTTAGCTGTTTCCTCACCTGGAGCCTCAGCTAGAGAGGAGTTCTACCTTTAAACACATTCAAGGAGTTCCCGTTGTGGCCAATGGTTAACGAATCTAACTAAAGAACCATGAGGTTGCGGGTTCGATCCCTGGCCTTGCTCAGTGGGATAAGGATCCGGCACTGCCGTGAGCTGTGGTGAAGGTTGCAGACGCGGCTCGGATCCCGCCTTACTGTGGCTGTGGCGCAGGCCGGCGGCTACAGCTCCTGTTAGACCCCTAGCCTGGGAACCTCCATAAGCCGTGGGTGCGGCCCAAATAAGGCTAAAAGACAAAAAAATAAAATAAAATAAAATAATAAACACATTCAAGCCTTTTGGAAGAATGTTTTTCCCTGCAGTTATGACTGAGGGAGTCTCCCAGATCCTAGAAGCCTTCCTTCCATGTAGCTCTCTTCACAGGCAGTTTACAGTATGATCATTTGCTTCTTCAAGGCCAAAAGGAGAATATCCAGCTCTAGCCTACAAAGGCAGAGTCTTATTTAACAAAACATAGTGACAAGAGTGACACCCCACAATATTTGTCACATTCTGTTGTTTAAGAGCAAGTTACAGGTTCCTCATGCACTCAAGGGCAGGGGATTATACAAAGGTATGGATTATCAGGGGTCACATTAGAATGTGTTTTCCAAGGAGATTATTCTTTAAAAGGAAATCCAAAGGACTTTTCGGCTTTAAGACAGACAAATTATAATTTTTTAAAAGCCTTGCTAAAATGTATCTTTCCTCCTGGAAAATGTATTGCATCAACCCAGTCCAACTCTGGTCACTTCCTACACTGGATTTCTTCATCAATTCTGTCCTAAGATCAGGCTGTATTAGGTTGTATTGGTTAGTGGACACTAACAAGTGTGTTAATGAAGTCTTAGGTCTCTCCTATACACACTTCAAGGACATAAATGTCTCTTTCTCTTATAAATAATCCTATTGTCAGAGAACATAAATTTTTTCATCTCTCTTCCTATACTAACATAATCCCAGTCTGGAAGTAGAAATTCCACATCTTGCATTAAAAAAAATGGAGACAGAGGGGCAATGTAATATGGTTCCAACACAAAGCAGTAGTCACTGACAGAGGAAGGATTAGACCTTAACATTTGCAATCCTTTATCCTTTGTTCATTCCATTAGGTCTTACTGTTTCCAATTAACTAGAAGAAATCAATAAAGGAAGAAATGATCTTCAAAATAAAAATGAAAGCTTTAAGAATGCATGCAGCACTAAAAGCTTCCAATGCACCATCTGGATGAATAATTCCATCTGGAGAGGTGGAGCTTTTATCATTTTAAAATTTTTAGGGCATGTCTTTCAGGGCAGGTCATTACTTTCCTATAACCATGCATTAAAGAGTCTAGCTCTCCTGAATCAGAATTCTCAAGAGAATAGGAAATCCAGCTCGGTTTACAAGTCAGTTCTATGCAGTTGCAAAAGCCTTAAAAACAACCCTTTCAAATTGATTTATTTTCCATCTAGTCTCAACAAGTTAAAAAAATAAATTTTAGGTTATGTATTAATGCAATTTGATCTGTATTATAACTCAATGTGTTTGACAACAAAAGCAAATAAACTCATTCCATTCCATCAATTTCTTGACTGTTTTCCTTCAGATAGTTGGAAGGAAAAAAAGCTGATGAAAAACTAAGTTGTATGCCACAGACATGGCTTGTAACTTGGCCAAGGCTAAGAACACAACAGCAATTTACAGAACATGGTCCTTTTCCCAGTACAAAAACAGATGATTGCATATGCTATGAGAATGTGTTTCTGAGGTTTCAATAAAATGTTCACGTTGCTCAAGAAAAGTGGTAAAATTCTGTCCCTGCCTCTGTGGAAGATTCTCCTAGGTCCTTAGTCACTGAACTCATATTCACAAACATCTGCCTTTACTCCAGCAGGCAGCTTCTCTCTGTTGTGTGCAGGCAGCACGTTACAAGCGAGGCAGTGAGGACACCGGGATTATGATTACCAGTAAGTGCTAATCATTGAGAAAGGGAAAATTCTTTACCTCCTTCCTCTTGTGTACCTAACAGCAATACAAAGAGCAATATTAGCTCTTTTGTTACAGGCAAATCTCAGACCCACTGTTGCCACATTTGGGTCTGTTTTAAAACTTTCATTAATTCACATAAAGCAAAGAATAAAAAAGGAAATTCACCATTTCTCATTTGATCAGCTATCCAAAAACAAAGTGAATTTCTTCAATATTGTAAGGTTCACGTGGTGAACTCTGAGAGATCTTTTCAGGAAAACAGTGTTGGTTAAGTCCTTTGTTACATTATGAGCACATTTTAAATAATAAAAATGATCTTTAATCCTGTTTTAACATAATTTCTAATAAATTCAAACATATATTTGTTCCTCATTGAATTTTAATGTCAGTATTTTGTAAGTGAAATGCCAGTATTTTTCTAATTGGTTCTCAGCTGATTTTTTCCAGTCATCAACCCTACAATACATTTTGGGAGTTCAGTGTAGGGAGTACACACACATTGCTTTCTTTTTTTTTTAAGTCCTCCTTAATGAATTCTTAATTACATTATTCAAAAGATCCATTATTCAGCATTCATCTCACTGCTAAATGAAAGTCTTTACCTGACACGTGAATGAAATGAGTCTAAATGCTTTCCATGCCACCTAGGGATTCTGAATAGACTTTCAGCTTCATGGCAGCAATAGGCTTCGTTTCTGTTTTAAATTTGTATGGACTGTTTTTAGAGTTGGGTAGCTATGCAACTCTTACCAATCTGAACAGTACCTGACTTGCAGAACACCAGTTCACATGATAACTGAAAGTGGACAAAATGCCATACAAGATTTGATAACCTGCATGAAGATTTTAGATAAATGCCTGTATCACCTAAAACATGGACTAATTTCAGATGAGGAGAGTGAACTTCCTGAGAGCTGATTACAAATTGTCCCTTCTATCATTCCTTTATCAGCAAAAAAATAGTCCTAAGTAGTAGCAAGATAAATTCAGAGACTTTTTAAAAGATCTTTTTTTTTTCAACATACTTTTATTGTTTTCAACAGACTAATGCATAATACTGGAGGTAAGAAATAGTCTCAGGCTTTAAGCTCCTCTTACGGTCATATCTAAAAGTGAGCCACAGTTCCTAGGCTACATAGCAAGCAGTTCCCACATCTTCAAATGATATCCCAAGAACATATATGCCGAGAAGGTAAGCTAGAGTGTGAAAAGTCCTGCCTGGGCTCCAGAACTCCCTCTGGTTCTACAGAACACAAACAAACCTGCTGGAGATTGTAGGTTTAGTGAAAGTCAAGTTCATATTCTAAAGAACTGAAAGGAACAAATTCAGAATCTTGTTTCTCTCTGCCCCAGCTTCAGAAAAAGAAAAAAAATTTAGCAAGAGTGTCCAACAAGACAAATTTACTTTTGTTTGGCTAGGTTTTGTTTTGCTTTGATTTTTCTAGTGTAAGAAACTCAGCTGAATACACTGTTACTTGCTTTGCTAGGTTTGGCATATGTCTATGTGTAAGTGTGCATGAGAGCAAGCTCTATGTCACGTTCAGCTATTCAGAAGTGATTGACTTTATTTCCTTGCATCTAATATAGACTTCACAAAAACATTAATGAAATCTTTTGGATTCCCAAGTCCATCTGAAAATACTCTTAGAGAAAACATAAGTTAATATTTTATAATTCAGGACTCTCTTTGAAGATAGGAGGAAATATGTCTGGGCAGAAAAGCAATACATTTTTCTTCCATGATTGTTTTTATAATAACTGCCATTGTGGCCAAAATTGGAGAACAAATTGTTCTGCAATTGCTGCACAGACTGAAGAAAGTATATAGAGGAGAAATTTCCACATAAAATTACTTCAAACAGGAGGGCTCCTGTATCTTCAGGGGAAGATATATTTTAATGCTGCCATATTAACATTTAACTGAATATCTTGAAAATCATGATACACACATTTTAAAAGTCAATGTCCTGTATGAACCTTCTTACAGAACAGACAATGACTCACAGACTTTGGAAAACCTTGGTTTTTCAAATAAGACAATCTGGGGGGTGGGGGGATACACTGGGGATTTGGGATACAAAATCTGTAAAATTGACTTGTGATGATTTATGTACACCTATAATTGAAATAAAATCCATTAAGAAAAAAAAGCCAATGTCTACACATTTTAAAGACTACAGAAAAAATGGCAATCTATAATAAAATAACAAGATATGTCAAAGAAATGGAACATCATCAATTCAATAGAAACCATAAATGAGGAAAATTTACTTCTTTCCCACTTTTGACTTAAATAAAAATTAAGATTTTGATTAAGATAACCCAAGTTCAAGATTATAAATGGTGGGTCCAATCTTAAAATACATTTCTGACGGGTCAGGGATGATACTAAAGGTGTGGCCTCGAAGCTGCTCAGACTCTAATCCCTAACAGAATGGAAAGAAAGCAAAGGTTAACCATCTTTAGAGTCCACCTCATTGTGTGTACTTAATGCTAAAGAAGAATGTCCCCTTTACAATGGTCAAGTATTAGTTAATGAAACACCTGGTGTTTTCTAGCAGGATTGCAATACTTCCTAGCATAAAAAGAAAAAGAAAAATCCTTTAGAATACATAGGAAATATCCAAGGAAAGCCCACACTAGTCATCTCCTCTGACAGGCCATGTGTGAGTACAGCTCCTAAAGATGTAGTTCTGTGTTTTCACTCGGTGGTTCTACCAGTTGGCAACCGTCTGCTGAGGCCCCCAGTCCACTCTATCTCCTGGGATGAGGAACCCTCAGAGCAAAAGGCTAAATCAGTGGAAGACTTCTAGTGTGAGTTAAGTCAGAGAATTTGAAAATTAATCAAATGAGTCTAATCATAACAAACAAATTTACATAAGGATGAAACTTAATAGAGCATCTGGGTACTTTCAGCACCCGGACCAGTGAACTCAAGATCAGCACAAACGATGTTTTCCAAGTAGGTGCCACATTGGTTAAGAAATAAGTTCCATGGTATGATTCTCTGTCATGAGCGCTCTTTCATTTTACAGAAGAAAACATGGATCTGTTTGCTCTCCCAGGGAGGGCTTGTTCCCACAGCCTGGCTAGAAGGTTTTAGGTCTTGTTACCCCCCCGCCACCCGGTTCCAATGCAGGTGGAAAAATAGACTTTAAAAAAAGAAACATACAAAGAACTTACCAAGCTTCAGCCCACAACACAGAAAATAAAAGGCATGTTTAAGAGGAAAATTGAGACTGTTTAAGTGTGCTGAGAGAATGAGTAACCCCTGTCTCAGTGTCTAGGAGTTTACAAGGCTCTGCACAACTATTTTTTTCATATGTAGTACAAAAATCCATATTTATCTCTGCTACTGCCAGGAAAAAATAGCGTAGTGAAGCTTATGAATAATATTTAAAAGTGAAAAAAGCAACTATTTAATTATCTTGTTTCTTATAGATATAAAAACCAGTGTTACTTAAAATCCCAAAAGCTCTTTTCTTGCTTTCCCTCAGAGCCACTGTAAACATCAACTATTGTTTATCAGATGTAACTTATTACTTTAGATATGTCATTCTATTATACTTAAATGAGGTAATTTGCAATTCCCTGTGCCATTCGGAGGTGTCTCTTTCTGAACCACTTTAAAAAGAAAATTCATGAAATAATAATACAATGTGTTTTTTATGTGACAATTTCATTTATTTTTAACCAATCTATGCTGCACTTTCACCTTTTTGATTGTTTACCTTTTAAGTATCTACTAGATAAAGTAACTGCTCTGTAGAATATTTTAACTCTGTACTGATAATGATAAACAGGATTAAGAAAGAAAATGAACCTCCTTTGATAAAGGGCATTCCTTCACAATATGATAATGCTTTTTCGGTTGCTGAAAATAACAGCAATTTCCTGCTTGTCCCTTTTTGTTTCAATAAAATAGTTCTTAGCATTTCATATGGGGAAAGGTTTCTTTTATTTCTTTTTTTCTTTTGGCCACTAGCAAGCATTTGAACTTCCTTCTAATTTGATAGTATTAGCCTACAATAGACTAAGGCACAGCAAACTAACATCAAAGACTGCTTCTTATTTGGGATGGCATCAAAATTAACATGCTCTTACATTTAGGATGTTAAAATAATTTCAAATAGGGTAAATATGTTTAATTAAACAATTTTCTAAATTGTTTCTCAACTTCAATCCCACCTTGCTATGTAGCAATGGGGGCTATTTACAGTCCCTTAAAAATGTCTATTTATTCTGAATTTTTAATGAAATTATTAGGCATGTGGGTTTGTCACAGTCATTAATGTGTTAAAGTGTTCACCAGAGGCAATCCTTAAAGTTTAAACTTAGAATTATCGATAGCTATAAAAGCACTCGCTCAAAACCACCTAACCTTCTTAGCTGGTTAAAAGAGTATAATCCTCTCAGTTATTAGAAGACCTTTGAAGTGAAACATAGAAACTCAGCCCTTCTGCCGGTTTAAAAAAAAAAAAAAACTCTCCTAGACTATAGACTAAATCACAGGGCAGTGTGGGCTCAGCCCCATCTGCGTGGTGAGCAGTGAATTACTTGAATTACTTTACTTGAACTTTGCTCCAGTCAGGACATTTTAGGGCTTATAAATCTTGAATCCATCTAGGTTCACCTTAAATTAGCCTTGCAAAAACACACTCTGAACTTCAGTTGTCAGCCTGGTGGCTTTTGGCCAGATGCCACTCAGCAGCTGAAACACGGACTGTCATCTTCTCTTTCACTTTTTTGTTTTTTTGTCTTGGACACGATTTTTAAAGAAAAAAAAAAAGGAGTATGCCAACTAGTATGATGTGGAGAACAACTATAGCTGAATAGTGGTACTGTTAGCAGGTACATTTTACAATTAAAATATATGTGATGAAAACAGAAGGCTAGGCAGTCGAGCTTTGTGTACAGTAATGCCATATACAGCGCAAGGAATCTGGGACTGAGCCAGGGACTTGGCTAAGGCATGCCAAGATACAACAGATTTTTCAATTTTCCAGCAAATAGAAACAAAATACTAGTTTCAGAAGGTGTACTCAACAAACACTTCGCAATGTGTTTCTGATTTGCGGTCAGAATGTTTTTACTGCTGGTGCCCTGCACTTTTGAGACATTTATTTCCTAAAAGAAAGATTCCTTTCTATAAACCTCAACTGTCTGTTTTTCAAAGCAATTTAAAATCAAACACACAAATAAAATTCTTAACATATGGAAACCTTCATATAGGTCCTTACGTATCCAGAGTTAAAATTGTTTTATAAACTGTAATGCTTTGCAGATGAAAATACAGAGAAGATGACTGTTTTTAGCGCTAATGCTTTTTGACAGCGTTAAACCTTGTTTTAGTAATTGACATCAAAATGTTTGGTGGTTTTAAATGGACCATTAATAAAAATGGCATGTTTTAAGTTTTTAGAAATTGTGTTTAATTCTGTGAAGTAGGATAAAATTGCAAATGTAATACTGTATTTTTTATTATTAAAAATAATTCTTATAACAAAACAACCCTCATTCTACCCTCAAGTCCCTAGAGGAACTTCTGAAGCTCGAAGGGAGAAAATATTTCCTCTCATCCATCCTCAGAATCTCTACAGAAATGGACCTTTTACCAGTTCCCAGTTTGGAAAAAAACAAAGTAACAAAAAACAAAATTGTCATGTTCTACCACTAGGACTTTAGAATGATCCTAAATTCAACTGGATCCCACAAAACCAAGAAAATATAATAAAAAAAATTGATTTTATAATCAAAAAAATGAACTGGGAAGTATGTATCAGAAGACTTCAATTTTACTACTACCTCTGTCACAAATGTTGCATCCAGAAAACCACACAAAATTCTCTGAGCCTCAGCAAACTTATCTGCAAAATGGGAATTATAATGTTTACATTGCCAAAGTAGAAAGATAACTGGTACAGCTCATAAAATACTGTATATGAAAAATATTTGTAAAGGAAGGCAAAATCATTCAGTTCCACTTAATTTAACAAGAATTTACTGAGCATCTATTAGCTCCCATCCACAATGCATGGGAGAGAGAAATAGATATGGAAGTTGTAGATCTTATGCTTATAGAAATTGTAAAGAATGAATTGGATGAAAGTAAAAAAATAGGATGAAGTCAGGGTTAGAGAGCCCATTTGGCTCAGAAAGAACAATTCGAGAAAGGAAATGAGGGCAAGAAACAGCACTGTGTGTTTCTAGAATTTCAAATGATCCAGCATTGCAATATGAAGATCAATTGGTAAACAGGAACATATATGTTTGGGCTTAAAGTATGTAAAGGAACACTGTTAAAGGTTGTTATTCATTTGCTCATTCAACAAATATTTTCTGAGTGTCTGTCACAAGACTGGAACTATACTAGTCAGTCAGTGAACAGAGGTGAAGTAGCAATACCTATAGGATAGGCCCTAACTTCACTGTACTTATAGTCTCCAGTTAGAGACCTTGGACTTGACTAAGCAAGGGGTTGTGATTCATATTTTATGGAAACTGTTGTGCCTCAATGTAGGGGAGAGCTCCAAAGGTTGGGAGATGGAGATTTAGGTCAGTGAGCCAGTCTTTCTTTCCACTGCCTCTGGGGCCCTCCTTGAGTCCTTCCTACTCAGTTCTTAAGACTTTGATTATGTTGATAAGAATAATGAGGAGGAATTCCCATTGTGGCACAGCAGAAATGAATCTGACTAGTATCCATGAGGATATGAGTTCAATCCCTGTCCTCACTCAGTGGGTTAAGAATCCAGCGTTGCTGTGAGCTGTGGTGTAGGTCACAGATGTGGGTTGGATCATCAGCTGCTGTGGCTGTGGGGTAGCTGTAGCAACTGTGAGTTGCTGGCAGCTATAGCTCTGATTCGACCCCAAGTCTGGGCTTCTGTATGCCACAGGTGCGGCCCTAAAATGTTAAAAAAAAAAAAAGTGAGACCAATCTGCCTTAGTGGATAAAACAAAAACAACAAAGAGGGATGACTATTGAAATGAGCAGAACTATCATGCAGTTCTACAGGAGGCAGCAGAGAAGCAAAGGTGTTAAGAACCACTGGGTTTTATTTTCAGAAGTTTAAGTTGGTAAGTGAGATAATGGGAAGGAAGATATTTTGGGATGAGTAGCTGCCATACAAATAAAGAAAACTGAATAGAAATGATGAAAATAAATACTTAAATGGTATGAAGAAATGCAAACACAGCAGCCTTGATTATTCTTGAAATTCTACCAGAAAAACAAAGGAACATGGTGGAGGCAATACTAAGACTGGGGTTGTATTTGGGTGGTGTGTGCAGCTCAGGAATTGGAATGTTTCAGGCTGAGACCTAGAGATATGTGTTCGATAAAATGAATAGAAGTATAGAAAAATGTCCTTAGGAGTTGTTAACTGGTCAACGAATACTGACGAAACTTTAGAGATACAGAGATGCTATTCTCAAGAAGCCTACATTTTAATAGGATTAGTACATATAACATGTTTGTAAAAATAAAAATAGTTTCAAGTGCTATTAAGAAAGTAAACAAAACTATAGACTCTCTTCCAGCTGAAATAGTTGGAGAAGACAATACATGCTTTCTGAGTTGAATGTTGAATGATTAGGGGGCAACAGCAAAACATCCCCACAGAAAAGCAGGACATAAGGCTGACAGAGAAAAAACTTAAAATACTGAATATTTGAGGAACACAAGGAAGGCTTGTGTGGCCAGAATGTATTGAGTAAAGAAAGTAAACAGAAGAAAATGAGGTCAAAGATGCAGGCAACAGCCAGGTGGTATAATCTCAGATGCCACAGAAAAGAGTTTGGATTTCCTTCTGGCTATAATGAGAATCATCAGAAGGTTTTAGTAAGAAATGATATCTATTTTATGTTTGAGAAAGATAAGTCTGGCTGCTATCTTGATAAGCTTTTTGTGGTAGTGGCAGTTGGTGTGGGAGGTAGGGGTTGTAGAAACTGCAGATTGTCAAGGAAGCCATTCAGTCAAGATGAGCTGCTGGTGGCTCAGGGAAGGAGCATGTGTTTGAAAGGAGAGAGGAAGGTGTGGGAAGAGAAACAAATCTGAACACCATCTGCAGAGGAATGTTATTTGAAGCTAAAACTACAGAAAGAGAAAGGAGAAGGTGAAGAAACCCAGGTAATTATAACATGTGGATCCTGGTGTACAAAGAGAAACATCGGGGAAACTGAGGTAAAGCCCCCTTGTATTAAGAGTAAACATATTAAGAGCAAATGTATTAAGAGTAAACAAGTAGTCAAATAATTAATATACTGGTGAGAGACCAATAAAAACAAAAACAAGATAATTATCATTAGTTTGGCAAGATGAAGAAAATTGGTGCTTTGATAAAAGTCATTTAATACTGTGACGGGATGACTGAAAGTGGTTGAGTGAGTGGGAGAAGAAGTAGTGACACTGAATATAAACTCCTGGCATGACATTCTCTAATTAAAAGGGGTTTTACTCCATTCCAAGGAAAATTCTTCCACTTTCTGGAAGTCATCCCCTCTCATCTTCTCTTGGACTTTGCTTCTATAGTATTCTCCTTTCTCTCTCGGACCTTGTCATTGTTATAATTAAACTTCTCATTGATGCAATCAAACTTCCTGTCAACACTAATGTGGCTTAATTTTCACCAACCTTAAAATATTTCCCTTAATCCTATCTCCCCATTCCAGCCACTGCCCAAATTTTCTGCTTTCCTTCGTATACAAATGATAAACTAACATTGCTTTTTTTTTTAAATCAACATCGATTTTATCAAGAAATTAGAGTTATCCTTAGACAGAGGGCAGAAAACATGATCCCCTGGAGACGTGGTATCCACAAAGGGAATCAGGCAGGCTGCAGAACAAATGTAATCGATGAATTGTTAGCACAAACATGGGATTGAGAATTCATAGGGCTCACTCTGCCAGGGATCAGAGAAAAACGATATACTTCATGATTAAAATATACCACATCAGGGGCAGAGGAATATTGACACCTGCAGTAAACATCCAAAAGACCCAGCACTGGAGATTATTTATGGACTCAAGACCACCAGAATCTCTATCACGATGGCAGACTGTCCTGTGGTCCTTAAAAATCAGAGTAGAGAATATCTGTGACTCCTGTGTTAAATTCCTAACTATGCACCAACCAACAGGAAAAAATGTTTCGCCATTTTTAAAAAAATGAGTTTTGAAAGACAACCATGGTGGCCCACAGACTGGAGAATTAGAATACTCTGGACCAGGCCGTTCTGTGATGATTTGTTATAAACAATCGAATAGTCTCATCTTTCATTTTAAAACTGAGTGATCCTTAATTTACTCACTGCTGGTGAAGTTTGTTGATCAGCATTATGGAGGGAAGAAAAAGACAATCGTAGTTGCCCTGAAGAGCAAAAATGGAGTCTGTGAAGAGATATAGGTATGCTTCAGCCTATGGGAAATAAGCAGGAGGGTTTCTAGTACGTCAAAATAGTCAGCAGGAGAGTTTGTAATAGGTATAAGCAGTCAGGTGTTCTAGTTCCTTCAAATTGCTATAAAAAAAATACTCTCAATTGAGTGGGCTCATAAACAACAAAAATTTCTCTCTCATGTTTCTGTAGGTTAGAAGTCTAGGATCAGGGTGCCAATATGGTTGAGTTCTGCTAAGAGTCCAAATTACATTTTGTTGACTTCACATATCCTCACATGATAGAAAGAGAGTAAGCAAGTTCTCAGGATTCCTTTTCTAAAAACACTCAACCCATTCATGGGGGCTCTACCTTCATGATCCAATTACCTCCCTAATACCATCATTAGGGGTAAAGATTTCAATACAGAAATTTGGAGAGGACACTAATTTCAGGCCACTGCATCAAATTTTCTATTCTCTGCCAGGAACACTCCCCAAACCAAACCAAATCAAACCAAACCGAGTTTGGAGAATGAGCCTAGCAATGTTCTCCTTGTGTGGCAGGGTAGGTCACAAGCAGGATGGCCAGGATCACAGTTCTAACTCTGGCTTTTCCCAGATATCAGAAGGCCCACAGAGATGGCCCATATTTACAAAAGTTGTGGCCGAGGGACACTGCATGGCTAACTGAACCTATAGGAAAAAAATAACACAGTGAATGAGCCATCATCTTATCCCAAGCAAAGACCTATTAAATCAAAACACTGGATATTAGCCAACCAATATTCTAACAGGAATATGGAAGAATATAACAAGGCAGATCTAGGCAGTTCCTCCATAGATACTAAAACTAATATCATTTGAGCCAACAGAAGGGAGGAGACGATGTGTGTTGGGAATGAGAAGAGCTTCCAGACCTCAGACATGGCTGCGTGGCACTTCATCAGTTCTCTAGAGGAAAATCTAAGATCTTAGAAAACACTTTTTTGCTCTGCTCTACTTCCCTGATTTCTCCTTTTTCCCTAACTTCTGAGGAAGAGTGTATGCCTTTTTGCACGGCACCAAGGCTTTCAGAAGGACAATCAGGATAA
The DNA here is from genome assembly GCA_004024745.2 of Catagonus wagneri. NCBI lineage: Eukaryota > Metazoa > Chordata > Mammalia > Artiodactyla > Tayassuidae > Catagonus > Catagonus wagneri. The sequence goes on along the minus strand of PVHT020000105.1, from coordinate 2,188,252 downwards.
CAGGGAAAAGGATTATCTCAACAAAAGTTAAGAGTGTTTAAAAGGTTTATATTGGAAAAAGGAGAAGTCACAAGCTGGAGAAATATATACTAGAGTTGCTTCATGAAGGGGTATCAGTGGGAGAACAGCTGTCATCCACATGGAGGGTGGAGCAAAGAGGCAGAGATGGGTGGGAGGTTTAAAGCACAATCACTATTAGTAATGTACTTCCTCCTCTTGGGTATTTTCTAAGAGATAGATTAGAAATTAGACTTTCTTTTGATTCTAGTTTTTTTTTTTTGACTGTTGTTTCTTCCAATGTGATACCAGGTATGGGCTAAGTCCTCAATTTTATTTGGGTTATAATTTTTGATAATATAGGCAAGATACAATAAGGGCCTAACCTGGGCCATGGCCTTTGTAATTTTTAGGATGAGACAGAATGAAGAAGTATTTAGAATGTAGAATCAATAGGGTAATTGCCTTGGACATTAAAGGGAGAAGAGGAGGAAATCATCCAGGATGTTTAGTGGGTTTAGTTGACTGGGTCAGTGAGAATGCCAAAACCTGTGGGGGCTGAGGACAAAAAACAATAACCCACTTTGAAGATAACCAACAGGCAAGAGGATATCAATGTTTGGAGCTCACAGCAGAGTTAGAGCTAGAGATTCCTCTGCATGAAGGAGAAAAATAAACTAACGGGAACAGATGAGATCTCTAAGGCAGATAAACCAGTCAGGATCCCAGAGGGATTTTAAGATTATAAATCGGCAAATTGTTAATTGAAAATCTGAAATGTTTGCCACAATTGCTATTCTTTAGATAATGTAGCAGTGCAAAAATGGAAGGGGGAAAATGAACTAATAACATAAGCTGTAGCTGCTACACTCTTCAGTTCTGAAGCAGGTCATGAGGCCTGTGCTGAAAATCAAAACAACTGTGCTATGATTCTGTGCTCTCCATAGCCTCTGCAAGCCCCTTTAGCTAGACTGGTTTGGATGTGGTAAAGTAAACAATATTTTCATTCCTACAGATTCTGAGCCATTCTGAGCCATTCTTACAGGTTACGCCCTCCTTGGGTTAGCACAATTGTCCAAGGACTGTTAGGTATGAAAATAAGTATCAAGAGGTACCCCAGTGATTACCATGATTTCTAAACATTAGTCCCTTTTCCTCTATTCTGGAAGAGCAACCTAATCTCCTCTTGGTAATTGTGATAAATCACCAAGGTCAGTATTGTGACCTTGACCTTCTCTACCTGAAAGTTCAGCAGCATGAGAGATTCAAAATGTCCAGAGAACAGTCTCACCTTCTAATTTATTGGAACATGATATGTTTCCTCACGAAGCATGCTTCTCTCAAGCACTATGACCTTCAAACTCAATGAACCATACTCTTGGGGGCAGAAAGCAAAAATTCTTTTAGGATATTAAGTAGGGCCACTCCCACTTTTGTGCCTTAATTCTCAGATCTATACATTCCATCTGCGGAGCCTACACTGGCACTGACTGCTGGTCTAAGGCATATGCCTCATCCTGTAATAGAGCTACCACCCTTCTCTCACAAGGTATTTTCTCCTTTTTTGCACTATAGCTGAGGCTTTCATAGGCCATTTCACTGTTTTGTCAAGCCAGCTGCTTCTGGATGAGGCATGTGGCAAAAACTAGTGAATTCTGAGGCTGGGGGCCCACTGTCAAGGTATGTGGCCCTGGTCAGACAAGATATATATGGAAGAAAATGAGAGTTCATAAGTTATTCTACAAGTTCATGAATGGTGCTGCTTGTGGAAGCACTGTAGGCACTGAAGGCTAATTCCTAACCAGAATAAGTTGGACACTCAGCAATGGGAGTAATCAAGTCAGCCTTGAGAGAAAACCCTTGCATAGCCTCCATTCCTGACGCTATAGTCATTTTATACTCAATACACTGAGCAAGCACTGAGTATCTGAGGAAAAATGACTACTCTCCACTGGATAGGTCATCTTTCCTAACTTTTTTTTTTTAATTTTTCCTTTTTGGTGTGATACCTGCAGCATATGGAAGTTCCCAGGCTAGGGGTGTGATGGGAACAGTAGCTACTGGTCTAGGTCACAGCCACAGCAACGCCAGATCCTTACCCACTGAGCAAGGCCAGGGATCTGACCCACATGCTCACAGATACAAGTCAAGGTCTTAACCCACTGAGCCACAACAAGAATTCCCCATTTACCTAATCATTGACAGTATTTTCTGTAATACATTACCTCTGCTGAGCATTGTATGAAATATAAGTATCGTCACACTCTGTACCTTTCCAGCACTGCCCTTCCACATACCCAACCCCCATACGTTTTTCAATTTTCTACTAAAAATTTGTTTTTATCCAAGTCTATGACAAACCAAGTAATTTGTTAGTTGCTACCTACACTACCAGTGCAGATCTGTTTCTCAAGTCTTCTCCTCCTCCACATGCTGTGGATAACTAGGTGAATATACTAAGATGTAAAACATCACTGAGTAAAATATCTATCCATTTCCTTCCATTCTTGCTCTGAGAAATTGTATCTCTTTGCATCAGAACAAGCAGGACTACCTGTTACCTGCTCACCACAGATTAATATTAAATATAAAATATTAAAACTCTAGCCAGTCAAGAAATTGTGCTTTCCTTGCCAGGATAAGTAATGCAGTTTTAATTAGTGAGACTTAACAGAATTATGCTTAGAGACTTTCTTGGAAACGAGTCCTTCTCCTAAAAAGTTATATGAAAAAAACCACAAAAAACAAACAAACCAAACCAGATCTTTTTTGCTTCTGAATACTGCTGTGTGTATGTGACATCTGAATCTAAAGAAAACATCTTGAAAAAATAAAGAACACTAGCTTTAGACTACATGCTGACAAACTAAGAATGGAACAGTGGAAAGATGGAAAGAAGCTGGTTTCTAGTTAATGTTGTTGAGTCACTGAATTAACCCTTCCTGGAGTGGCTAAGGGTAACTCTAGACTCTGCTACCACTGTGACACTGGCTTCATTTGGGATTTTTTTAGAATTGCAGAATTGCAAGCTCTACCCAGCTCTACTTTATCAGAAGCTGCATTTTTTAATGAGATTCTCAATAGATTCATAAGCACATTCAAATTTTTTTTTCTTTTTAGAGCCACACTTGAGGCATACAGAAATTCCCAGGCTAGGAGTTGAATCAGAGCAATACAGGATCTGAGCCACATCTGTGACCTTCGCCAGCTTGCAGTAATATTGGCTTCTTAACACACTGAGTGAGGCCAGGTATTAAACCTCCATCCTCATGGATACTTAACCCACTGAGCCACAGCAGGAACTCCCCACATTAAAATTTGAGAAACACTTTATAAGACAAAATTTTTGGATGTAGTTATTAGCACATAAAACTGACTGGAAGAAAATAATCTGAAAGTTTATTAAATTCATTGGGTTTTCTATTACTTGCTACTTAATGAAAATTCATGGATAGCATTTGAATGGAAGAGGCTTAAATATATTTACAACCTCTTTTTTTCTTTTTTGGGGTATAGTAAATATATTTGGATTATACAGTACGAAAACTAGAAGCATTAACATTCAAATTTTGAGCATTGTAAAGCTTAAAATGAAGAAACAGATCTAGAGACTTTGGAATATACAATGTTAAAATAACTGCTTAAGAAGAAAATAAATTAGGAATTCCCATTCTGGCACAGGGGAAATGAATCTGAGTAGTATTGATGAGGATACATGTTCAATCCCTGGCCTTGCTCAGTGGGCCATGGATCCAGTGCAGCTACGAGCTATGGTATGTGGGTCACAGACCTGGCTCAGATCCCTGTTTCGTGGCTGTGGCGTAGGCCGGCAGCTGTAGCTCCCATTCAACCCCTGGCCTGGGAACTTCCATATGCTGCAGGTGCAGCCCAAAAAACAAAAAAAAGGAAATAAAGTAAATATCACATGACAGGGGGCATAGTTAGCTAACAAGTGAAAGTAATTCAGTGTCATTCAGGTATTACCTATGTACTAGGGATAAAAATACGAATGGCATAATCCTTGCCTTAAGGTAACACATAGTCTAAATCAACTCTGAGCCTGGTCACAAATCAAAATAAGTAGGACCAAACAAAGGATATGCTTTTTGATAGTCTTTGGCATGTATATTCCCCAAACAATAAGTGGAAACCTCACAGTGTTTCTTAAAAAATTTTCCATCATACATTCCCCTTCTGCTAATAGCACAAATTTCCTTTGAGGTGCCAACTCTTCGCCATTTTATATGCTTATAGTTCAAGTTATGCTACACCATTGCACCAGGATAGAATAAAATGAGAACAGGCCTGGCCAATCAGATCCCTATAAGAAATAACAGTATAGCTTCCAGCTATCATCTCCATACTACTCCCAACTCCTACAAGTAGAGTATGTGTTCACACCTTCGCCATAGTAGTTGAGGTATTGTCCTATAGTTGGAATATACTCAAGTGGTAGTGGAAGAAATCACTATTCAGAGTTTTAAGTCTGGGAAACCAGAAACATGATTCGTTTTGTAGTGATATAAATGTCAGTAAAGGAAGAGCATTTGGGAAGGAAGATGAATAATTCATTTTGAGGTAATGGGATTTAATTTAAAATAATACTTATCTCTTTCTGATTATAAAAGTAATGCTTAGTTTTGTAGATAACTTTCAATATCAGGGAAAATGGAAGACATTTAAAATAACCATGTTAATATTTTGATTTATCTCTCCAAATGTCTCTTCCCCCCTTACAAATATATAAGAATGAAGTGAGATTATATTTTATACACATTCATGGATCCTGCTATTTTCATTTAACATTATGAGTATTCCAATGTAAAAAAAAAATAAAAAAACCCTTGATATGTAACTCCTCATTTACTCACAAGTTTCTATTTTTATAATTAGAAATATAACTATAACAAGAATGTTTATGTTGAAACCTGAATATACCTCGAATAATTTCTTAAGACAAAAGCCTAGAAATGCAATTATCACTCCATAGAGTATGAACTATTTTAAGGCAATGTAGATATGCACAGTGATTATTTTCAAGATCTTTGAGGTAAAATGTCAATAAGAATATTGTATGTAAGTCCTTATTCTCACACTACTTTCTCAAAAATGGCATATACACACACATACACACACACACACGTGTGTGTGTGAATCAAATTATTAATGAAAAGTGGGAAATTCCATTAAATACCCTCTAACATAATAGAATAAGAGACACGAAGAAAATCAACATGATGAGTTTTCTTTCTGGACTAGGCGGCTACTATAGGCAGAAGGCCAGTACAGTAGGGTTTTGTACCAAGTAAGCAAGAAGAGAAACATTACCCAAAACATGCAGAGAAAATGCAGCCAGAAATGAGGGCATTTCTTTGGAGATTCAGAGTAATATTTCTCTCAGGGAAAAAAAAAATTACTCTAAAAACTAGGAGATTAATTAAATAGTCTTATGCAATTCTCAGGAGGAAACTGCATCTATAAAACTACAGCATGTAGCTATGAAAAAGAAAGAACCTGAATTCTGTGAAGAGTAGATTGTAAAACACACAACCACAATTTGCTCAATTAAAGAATATAATGGAAGGATTGAGCCTCATGTTGGATAGAGTAGAAAATCATATTAATGGGATTAAAATAAAACTCCAAGATAGCAATTTTAGATAAATAAAGAAGTGGAAACCAAGAAAATAAGTATTAAGAGCATCTTACCAAATGCTTTGCATGTGGTCCCAACCTTACGGTTCCAGGAGGTTGAGCCTGCAGCATGGTGCATGCTGGGCCTGCAGTAGGCGAGAGCCTAGATCCTGTCATGACTTCTGGTTTCCGGCTCTGGGTTGCTTGGTGCATCCTGGTGGCTGCAGTCTACAGATGCCAAGTGGGGCAAGTTCAGAGACAGTGGTATGTTGGGAAGCTCAAGTTTGCTTCCTTAGAATTTCCCCTGCATCAAAGAAGTTGGTTGTGGCCCCAGAGAAGAACAAGATTGCAGCCTTAAATTCTCAGACTCAGGACTATGTAGACAAGGCCACAGCAGAACGGGCTGCGGACACCATGCTGCTCCAAGAACTGGATGCTGCCCCTGCTTCAGATGGAGTGTGAATCGCATGCCTTTGGGAGAGTAACACTGGGCCCTGAGGTGGGACACTATATTGGACAGTGGAAGTTTCCAGGCATTCAGGCTGGTGGGTCCACTGGAGTCAGGAAGGTAACTTGCAGTTTTGAAGACTACTTTCACCTTCTATCACATCTCCACTGGGCACCTAAAGTAACCAAAAAAAAAAAAAGGTAGGGAGAAGGGAAGTGAGCAAAATGTTAGAGTTAAGGAGAATAGATCTAGACAATTCAACATTTATATAACAGGAAATTTCAAATCAATAAACCAACAAATAGACTCTCTGGATCAAGAGAGTTCACTGGTGAGTTCCTACTGTGGGGCAGTGGGTTAAGGGATTCCAGGTTGCCCCAAAAGCTCCATAGGTCACGCAGTTTCAGCTGAGGAATTTCCATATGCTGCTGGATATGGCAACAAAAAAAAAAAAAAAGAGGAGGAAAAAAAAAGAGAGAGACAGAGTTCACTGGGAGCCAGAACAATATTTATTAAACTTAACAGTTAAATGCATGGCATGATCCTGGATTGGATATTGCATTAGGAAAAAAAAAGTTACAAAGGATATTTTTGTAAATTAGCATTTGAACTAAATATTAGATAATAGCATTGTATCAATATTAAATCGTCTGCATTTGAAAACTGTACTATGGGGGTGCGAAAAGTCCTTTACCTTAGTAGATAAGCACTGACATATTTAGGAGTGACTTTCAAATGGTTCAGCAAAAAGTAATTGAGAGAGAGAGCGTGCAAATATGGCAATGTCAACTGATGAATTTAGGTGCAAGGTATAAGGTTATTATATTCTTGCAACTTTTCTCTAGGTTAAAACTTTTTAATACGAAATTTAAAACATGAAGAAATGTCTAAGATAATACTAGGATACCAAGTGAAAGATTAAAATATTTTTAAAAAGTTTCTGTAGACATCTTGGAAGAAAAGATGTCAACAAAAGCAGACTCAGAGTAGTTAACATCTGCAACACACAAGCAGGAAAAAAAATGGAACAAGACCTAAGAATACCACATGAAGTGAACATAAGATGTTTAGAAAATATATTCTTCCTCAGGCGGGGGTGGGAAAATGTTTCTGGCCAACTGAGAAATAAGTGATCACAAAATAATTCAAGTTTTAGAGTCAAAGAATGTGGAAAAATGCTTTTAAAAGAGAACATATAAAATACTACCTAAGTATCTATTGGTCTTACTTTCTAATTCAGCTTTGTTCAGTATAGTTAGCTAACAATTACAAAGGTAGTGAAAGCTATCTTTCCTTCCATATTTTAAATTATTTTTGCTTAGAACTACAGTTGGTGTTGTATCCCTCAAAGCATTCTTATTTTCTACTACTTTTGTTTTAGGGGTTTGTGTCTTTAATAGGTTTGTGAAATATTTGCTTAATTCTTAGCTTTTTCAAACACTCCTATCTCCTGTATATGTTTAATTAAAGTGGTGGTAGTGGGCACTGTTATCTTTTTCTGAACACCAGACATAATTTCACAAGATTGGAACATTAAATATAGTGCTTAAGTTTTCTCTCAGAGCCTTTGCTTATTCAGTTTATTGGGATCCCTTCTTCTGTGAAATGACTCTTCAAGTCTGTTGCTCACTATTATATTGAATAGTCTTATTAATTTATAGGGATCTTTGGATGCTAATCATTTCTCAGTGATGTAGATTAGCAGTATCTTCTCCCTATTTGTAGCTTGTTTTTAACTCTCTTCATTGTATAAGCTGATGAAAATAAGTAGAATCCTAATATAATTTGATATCTTCATCTTTTATGGTTAATACTTTTTGTCTTGCTTAAGCAATGCTTCCATATTCCAAGGCCATCAGTTGTTTTGCCTTTTTGCAACAATTTACCAATTATATTTAAGTATTTAATCTACTTGAAATTTATTTGCACGTAACTGAGGAAATTGTCAAATTTTAGTCTTCCAAACGAACAAATCAGTTGCCAGTGAATCATTTATTGAAAACTCATCCCTTCTCCACTGATCTGAAAGTTCATTCTATAATACTGGTATATTAAAACATAGTATTTAACATTGTGTGATGTTTGCTGTAGGTAATCTGGTATACATTTTTTTATCAGAGTTAAGGGAATTCAAATCAATGTCTATATTACAACAGATTTCTATAATGAAAATACTTTATCAGAAATGTATTCTACATCTTTTGAGGTCCACATATGGTTTTTCTCCTTTTAATGTTTAATGTAATAAATTACAAAAATTTGGACAAACTCAACTTTGTCTTTCTCTTTTGTTCCCCTCTTACTTCTGTCCTTCTCTTTGTTTATACATTTTTAATTTAAGGCCTATTATTTTGTTTAGAAGTTTTACATCTATAGGATTGGAAAAATATCTGCAAATTATGTGGCGGCAAGGAATTAATTTTCAGAAAATACAAACAGCTCAGACAACTCAATATCAGAAAATAAACAACCTGATTAAAAAAATGGGCAGAAGATTCTAAATAGACATGTCTTCAAAGAAGACATACAGATGACCAATAATACATGATAAATGCTCAACATTGCCAATTATTAGAGAAATGCAAATCAAAACTACAGTAAGGTGTCACCACACAACAGGATGGCCATCACTAAAAGGTCTATAAATAATAAATGCTGGAGAGGATGTGGAGAAAAACGAAGGCTTCTACACTGTCAGTGGGAATGTAAATTGATACAGCCACTATGGAAAACTGTATGAAGTTTCCTTGAAACAGAGCTACCATATGATCTAGAAATTCCACCTCTGGACATATATCTAGAAAAAACAAAAACTCAGTCTGAAAAGATATATGCATCCCAATGTTTATTACAACACTTTGCAATAGCCAAGTTACATAAACAATGCAAATGTCCCTCAATAAATAAACAATTAGTTTAAGAAAATGTGATAGATATATAAATAAAAACATATAATGGAATATTAGTCATTAAAAAGAATAAAATATTGCCATTTGCAGCAAAATGGTTGGACCTAAAAAGTATCATACTAAGTGAATAAGTCAAAGACAATATTATATAATATTACTTGTATGTAGAGCCTAAAAATAATACAAACAAACCTATATACAAAATAGAAACACATTCACAGACAGAAAACAAACTTAGAGTTACCAAAGGGTGAAAGGACAGTAGAGGGATAAATTGGAAACATGGAATAACTCCTATAAATAATATAGTCAAATAACAAAGACTTACTGTTTAACAAAGAAATAACATTCAATACTTTGTAATAACCTTAAATGGAAAATAATGTGAAATATACATTTATGCATATATATATATATGAATCACTTTTGCTGTACACATGAAACATTTTAAATCAACCGTACTGCAATAAAAAATAAGCTTGCAGTCATATTGAATAATACAAACAACATAATAAAGGTACCATGAACAAAAGACAGCAGAATCAGTAAGAAGTGAATAAAATTCTAATTCTTCAGGAAAAGTAACCAAGAAGCAAAGTACAAGCATAAATAAAAGGCATTAGACATATTACCAAAATCAAAAGAGAAGGCAGTTACACACACCACACACCACACACACACGCACACACCAATTTAGGGAACCAGATAGCTCAACATAATCCAACAAGGGTCAACTGAAAAAAAAAAAATACAAATTATAATTCAGCATAGCAAAATGGCAGAAACTACTTACACAAAAAAAAATCACCTTGAGAAATGATTATCTTCAAAAAAATGACAAAACTATAGAGCGCAGTTTATATTAAAGTCTTGGGAAAACATATACCACCAAAGAATAGCCAAATCTACTGGTTTAGTAGAATTTAAGGAAAAGTGGAATTTAATATCTGGCAAAGCAGAATTTAAGGAAAAGGAACATATATAATATTAACATACAGTAACCAAAAGGAAGAGTGAACCAGACAAAGTAGGGGGAAGAAGGAAGTAGAGGTGAGATAGTAGAGACCTAGTGGTTACACAAATTTACATTCCCACGAATAGTGTAGGAGGATTCCCTTTTTCTCTACACCTCTCCAGCTTTTGTTATTTGTAGATGGCCATTCTGACTGATGTGAGGTGATACCTCATTGTAGTTTTGATTTGTATTTCTCTAATAATTCGTGAAGTTGAACATTTTTTCATGTGCCTATTGGCTATCTGCATGTCTTCTTTGGAGAAATGTTTATGTTGGTCTTCTGCCCGTTTTTTGATTGGGTTGTTTTTCTGTTGTTGAATTGTATGAGTTTGTACATTTTAGAGATTAGGCCCTTGTTAGTTGCATTGTTTGTAAAGATTTCTCCCATTGTGTGGATAGTCTTTTTTACGTTTTTTTTTTTTTCTTTTGCTATGGAAAATATTTTGAGTTTAATTAGGTACCATTGGTTTATTTTTGTTTTTATTGTCATTCTAGGAGGTGGATCAAATAAGATATGATTGTGATATATGTCAAAGAGCATTCTTCCTATGTTTTCCTCCAGGAGTTCCTTACATTTAGGCCTTTAATCCATTTTGAGTTTATTTTTGTGTATGACATTAGAGAGTGTTCTAATTTCATTCTTTTATATATAGCTGTCCAGTTTTCACAGCACCACTTACTTCTATCTTTCCTCCACTCTATATTTTTGCTTACTATGTCACAGATTAGTTGACCATGGGTGCTTGGATTTATTTCTCAGCTTTCTATCCTTTTCCACTGATCTACATTTCTGTATTTGTGCCAGTACCATACTGACAGATATATGGATTAGGAAGATGTGGTATATGTATACAAGGGAATACTACTCAGCCATAAAAAAGAATCAAATAATGGCATTTGCAGCAACATGGATGCACTAGAGATTCTCATACTAAGTGAAGTCATAAAGAAAAAAACAAATACCATATGCTATCACTTCTATGTGGAGTCTAAAATATGGCACAAATGAACCTATCTACAAAACAGAGGCAGACTCACAGACATAGAGAGTGGACTTTTTGCCAGGGATGAGGGAGGAGTGGGGTGGATGGGAAGTTTAAGATTTATAGATGCAAACTATGATATTTAGAATGGATAAGCAATGAGGTCCTACTGCATAGCACAGGGAACTATATCCAATCTCTTGGGATAGACCATGATGGAAGATAACATAAGAAAGGGAATGCGTATACACACACAAACACACACACATACACATGTGTTACTGGGTCACTTTGCTCTATAGCAAAAATTGGCACAACATTGTAAAAACTATATTTAATAAAAAATAAAATAAAATTTAAAAAAGAAAGTGGAGACATGAGAATTGTGTCTGGAATGTGACAAACTGGAGGGATATACAGAACTGCAAGGTCTATTTTTAATATGGATAAACTTTTAACAAAAGTTTAGATTTTGTGATTTTGTTTCTTGGTGATATGGAACATTATAATGGTACTTTTCTTTCTTTGTCCTTTTCTTCTCTGACCACACAGAAAGAGGAATCAGAAAAAGAAACCCTTTAGGGTCATGCCACTTTGTTGGTGTAAGTATAAGAGAGAAAGAAAAAATGTTGGAGAACTACACCCACAAGCTTGGCCTCCTACCACCTTGTGATGCCACCTAGCAAAGTGGTTTCATCAGTGTCCTCAGCTGAGAAACCAGGTAAGCAACTCTTCCTTCATGGGAAGTGATAGTGAAGAAGTGAATGAGAAGTTATTATGGGCCAATTCTGTCTCCTCAAAATTCATATGTTCAAGTCCTAACCCCCAGTATCTTAGAACATGACTGTATTTAGAGATAGGGTCTTCAGAGGAGTAAGTTAAAATGAGATACTTACAATGTGCCCTAAACCAATAAGGCTGATACACTTATGAGATTAGCACATCAACACGTAACAGTGGGAGGATCATATAGAGATACACGGAGCAGACATTAATGTGCAAGAAGAAAAGCCTCAGAAAAACCCAAGGTTGCTGACATCTTATCTAGGACTTCTAGCCTCCAGAATTGTAAGAAAATAAATCTGTTGTTCAAACTACTCAGTCTGTGGTACTTTGTTATGACAGCCCTTGCAAACACAAAACTGTAGGATGAAAGGATAGAATCCTGGCCTCATTCCCTGCTTAAATTCCCCAATCTTTTAATTTTTTTTTTTAAATTAAGATGTGATAGAACATTGCAGCCAAGACCATGGTCAAGCAAGCAATCAGAATCAGAGAATCTGACACTAAAATTCCCAGAAAGCACTGAGTGAAATGCCACTTTTGAAAAATTATCCCCTGCTCTATTTCTCCATCTTGAATTGTGTTCAGTTAATATTATGTAATCCAGTGCACCAGAAGGGCAGATGTTACATACAGGATCATAATGTAGACCAAATAACAATACAACACTAACAATTTTTAAATTCTCAAGTTGAATAAAAAAAATCCCCATTCTACTGCTAAGAACCCATAGAAAAAAACTGAGGGCCTCAATGAAATTTTAGTTCACACAGTGAACCCCCCCTTATTGTCACAAATATAAAGTATTGTGTAAAAGCAATTAGAAAAATCAAAATCTAACAAGCTATAGAGCATTATTAATTTAGTCAGAAATTAAAGTCTAAAAAATATGAACTTCCCTTTTATACAATCTTGTGAGATTTCCAATATTCTTGGAGATAGTTTTCACAATTACAATAAATTAAAATAGGAGTTCCCGTCGTGGCGCAGTGGTTAACGAATCCGACTAGGAACCATGAGGTTGCGGGTTCGATCCCTGCCATTGCTCAGTGGGTTAACGGTCCGGCGTTGCCGTGAGCTGTGGTGTAGGTTGCAGACGCGGCTCGGATCCTGCGTTGCTGTGGCTACGGCGCAGGCCAGTGGCCACAGCTCCGATTAGACCCCTAGCCTGGGAACCTCCACATGCCGCGGGTGCGGCCATAAACCCGCGGCCATAAAATGACAAAAGGCAAAATAAATAAATAAATAAATAAATAAATAAATAAATAAATAAATAAATAAATTAAAATAGTTTTAGATAGGAGTTCCCTTCGTGGCTCAGTGGTTAACGAATCCGACTAAGAACCATGAGGTTGAGGGTTCGATCCCTGGCCTTGCTCACTGGGTTAAGGATCCGGCGTTGCCGTGAGCTGTGGTGTAGGCCGGTGGCTACAGCTCCTGTTAGACCCCTAGCCTGGGAACCTCCATATGCCGTGGGTGTGGCTCTACATAAAAAGGCAAAAAGATAAGAAAAAAAATAGTTTTAGATACTTTGCAGGAAACTATCCTAAGCTTGGGAATTAAATCTTATGTTAGAATAATGAACATGTAACTTATTAATGGCATAATATTTTGTGAAATACTTTAGTTCTTTAGCATCCAGTGTTCTCAATGTGCAAATAAGAATAACAAAGCTATCTTTTATAAAGATCAAATAAGATATCCGGTGACAAACCATTTTGTTAAGTATAAAGCATGCTATTCAGGAATATTATCTTATCATTATTTTTTAAGTTTCCCTTAAGTAAAAAAGCAGTCTTAATGAATTTTTCTTTCTGAAATTATTTAACAAAACTATTCTCTTATCATATAGAATACAGAATCTGAGTCTCATCTAGAATCTTATGGGTTGGTTGCTGTTAACCATTATGCCCTGAATGCTGTTTGCTGCAACAACAACAACAACAACAAAAAGTCATTATCTCAATTTTCTCTTTTCCAGTAGCTCAGACTGTCCAAGTTTTACTTCTCAAGAAGAAATATTTTTATACTTTACCTAATAGGTAACAGGAAGCAATGGCAGCCATTTTGACTGGCTATAGCCAAACTGTAATATAAAAGGTAAATGCTTATTACACCCTTCCCTCACAGGCCAGTAAGAGGGACCCCTGGAGCTTATGTCCCTTAAGCTTACGTCCAATTAAATATTGCAACAGGCCAATGAAAAGCAAAAAACAAAATGTCCATTAAAGAAAAGTTCACTTGATTTATATTTGAGCCCAAAACTGTGTTACAGTACATAAATTGTGCTTAAAGTGGGGAATTTTAAAGTTGAAGCTCTAAGTACTCCCCTCCCCAAAGATTTGAAGCCTGTTGTTCTTTTGAGTGTCAGATGGGTAGATATGGTGTATTACTTCTCTGGAACTTAATGATCTAGGTTTTCTACCCTTTAATATTTATGATGCTATATAAAGGCTGTGTGTACTTGACATTTCCAGGGCCAATTTTTGTAAATGGTCTTAACCTGGACTCTAAATTTGCAAACACAAATTATTTGGGCAAATACTTCTAGTAGTTAGATAAAAAGGCAGTGTTTGAGGATATTATTTGATGCACACATCTTTAGAGACCATGCTGGAAGATGACAGAATAGCCCTTCCTAAAAAAATCCGCAAAAACCTGAAAGTTTTGTTATATCCACAAACTTTTTATCTAAAAAAAGGTAAAGCAGGATAGAATTTTGAAATAGTTTGGAGTATGTACCAGGTGATCTAATATTCACCTAAGTCATTATTATTTCCAATTAGCTTCAAAAAAAAAAAAAAAGGCAGGTGGCTCATCTTCCACTTTATTCTTGGGGATTTGACTCCCTCATCTCATCTTCCTCATGCTACATAATGCAATAAGACATCAAGAACCAACCAAGAGATTTACAGGCATCAGATAAGTAGAAAGAGATGCTCTCCTCCTAGGCACTTGAGTCAAGAGCTCAGGAGAATACTTCTTCTGTGATAAGCTGGCCAAGATTCTAATTGTCTCTTTCATTTCACCCATTACAGTATCAGCTTAATACAGTCACAAGGCTTCTTTCCTAATTCTAGGAATAAAAGTCAATATAAAATGGAAATTTCTAATCTGCGTTTGTGATTTTTCCTTTATTTGTGTTTTTAGAAAACCTTTTCTAAAGCTCTATGAGTGGTCTGCCCAAAGTGTAACTGCTTGATTGATTGACAGATTATTTTACAACTAGTACTTATTATTTCTTTTTATTAAGAGCTGAGTGGCTTTTAGAGTAAAAACAATAGGGTGAAAAGGGTCTTTGATTCACTTATTTCAAATAGAAAATTGGAGAGAAAAAAGTTATAATAAAGTGATTTTGACAGTATGTGCATTTCTAGCGTCACATATTAATTGGTAATCATAAATTGTAACAAGTGGACATATAATGCAAAAAAGAAAGGTAAAGATGTATTGTGAGGACATTTAAAGGTATTATGCAGTAGGTGATAATTGATCTTTTCTAAGTTCTTCTATAAGTGAGTTTTTAAATACAAAACTAAAATAAATAGAATATGGGGAGTGTGACTCCAGTGTATATTTTATGAAACTGTGGGGATTAGTTCTTAGGCTAAAAAGCAGGCACTGCTTATTCTGCTGCAGTCTTTCTAATGTTTTTATTTTTCCCTTTAGAATACTTGGATATTTTCAAAAATACAAAATTTTATAAACCAGTATAATAGAAAAAAATTAAAATCATTAAAAATATATATAAAAAATTTAGATGACTTTTCCAAAATCATGTTGATACTGTTTTTCATACATTTATATTCCACATAATAGCTTTCCTAGATTACTTCCTATTTTATTCAGCCTTAGTTGATATTTGATTAAAATAAAAATAGGAGTTCCCACCATGGCCAGTGGATTAGGAATCTGACTGCGTTTCTTGGGTCACTGTGGAGGTACAGGTTTGATCCCTGGCCTGGCACAGTGGGTTAAATGACCCAGTTTTGCCAGAGCTATGGCATAGGTCATAGCTGTGACTCATTCAGTCCCTGGCCCAGGAACTTCCATATGGGTGTGAGTGTGGCCATAAAGTTAAAAAAAAATTTTTTTAAGTTGGTAAAATTCTTAATACCCACTGAATGAGTGAAAGCTATCAACTGCATTCTGTTCTTAAAGAGTTAATTTTAAACAATTATGCAGTATCTAAGAAGATGGAAACTATGTGTAACTTTTAATAAAAATAAATAAGGATGCAAGAATACATGATGGATAAAGAAGATGTGTTGTATAAATAATGGAATCTTACTCAGCCATAAAAAATAACGGATACTATTTGCATCAACATGGATGGACCTAGAGATTATCATACTAAGTGAAGTCAGTCAGGGAAAGACAAATATCATATCAGAACACTTATATGTGGAATCTAAAAAAAAAATGATACAAACTTAGATACAAAACAGAAACAGATGCACAGACATAAAAAACAAATTTATGGTTACCAAAGGGGAAAAGAGGGGGAGGGATAAATTAGGAGTTTGGGATTAACATATACACACTCTATGTATAAACAGATTACCAACAAGGACCTACTGTATAGCACAAGGAACTATACTCAATAGTTTATAATAATCTATAAGGGGAAAAAAATCTGAAAAAAGAATGTATAACTGAATCACTTTGTTGTACACCTCAAACTAACCCAACATTGTAAATCAACTATACTTCAACAGAACTAAATAATAGGAGTTCCTGTTGTGGCTCAGCAGTAACGAACCTGACTACTAGCCACAGGACGGGGGTTCAATCCTTGGCACCACTCAGTGGGTTAAGGATCCAGCATTGCTGAGAGCTGTGGTGTAGGTCGCAGACAAGGCAAGGATCTGGCATTGCTGTGTCAATGGTGTAGGCCAACAGCTGTAGCTCTGATTAAACCCCTAGCCTGGGAACTTCTATATGCTACAGGTGCAATCTTAAAAACCTTAAAAATAATAAAAATGTACCAGTCAACCTTTTAAAAAATTAGCATATTTGAGTAAAATAGCCTTCTAATTTAAACATGTTCTTTCAAAAAATCAGTCCTCTGAAAAAATTTTAATTACCGTCTTGTATGGATGGCAACCTTATAATTAAACAATCATACATAATTAGAGCCATTGGTTTCTGATGCTTCACGTATTTGATATGTCCAGCTAAAGTTTGCTACTCAGCAATGCAAGAAACATAATAGAGATGAAAAGATTAAATAAATTACCCTGCTATTTGCAAATCATTTGTATTTCTTGGTAATGCATCTTTAAATAGCAACTACTCCAAAAAGGCTATTCAAGTGGCATGGCCTTTTTTCTTCCTCTGTACCCTCATGAATGATCACTCCTAATTTGGTGGGGGCTAAAGAATAGTTAGAAGCCATTAGGCTCTAATCTTATAAAAGGATTTTTAAAAATTCCTTCAGCAAGTGGGAGAGCTGATCATAACAAGCTGGGTCTAAACTACGCCATATCATCACATCTAGCAAACTCCACAAAGGTGAAATAACATTGTTGGTCTGCACCGCTTAAGCCTATAGGCCTTGTAATTGCCCAGTGGCAACACCAAAGAAAGAGCCTAGACGCAGCGACATCAATAATTCGTTGGATAGAGAATCTTACAAGTCAGAAGCATAAATCCTGGACCGACGGCGTTCGACAGACAGCAAGCAGGACACCGCAGCCATCTTTACTCGGAGGAGAAGATGGCTACCACTTATAGGGGGAACAGACCTGAGGTTGGCTCATCAGTTACCAGGGAAACATGGGGGGAGGGGCAAGCACGTTGGTCAGGGCAAGCATGTAGGTACTTCTGATTAAGCCCTGTAATTCAGAAAATTGGATAGACATGTGGTTAAGCAGAGGCTGGACAAAAAGCAAGAGAAAAGCCACCTTGAATAATCTGATCATACAAACATCCCAGACCAAATTGAGCCAACAGAAAAGAATAGGAATCAATAAGTACAGTTGAGCATTACGTATTTTTGAGTCATTCAAAAAAGAGCTACTTTTAAGCTCATGCTGTGTCTTCAAAATGCTTTTTTGGGGGCTTTATGATTAATTTTAGCCTGGGGAGACTGGTTTAGAGCTCCAAATTTAGGTGATACCGCTGAGCTCTTCAAATTGGCTGAGGGAAATTGTTAAATGTTTGGCCTAGAAACAGAAGCTTACATAAAGGGAGACCACAGTGCTGAGGAAACATTGCAGGAGGCAAACCCAAAATGAGTCCGCACCTGAGTTCAGCACACGGGGAAAGGAATGAGTAAATTTTTCACCTGTGCCAAAACCAAGTTGATGAATGAAAGAGAGATCGAAGAACAAAAGGAGTGGCTAAAATCATATTTGTCTCTTAGTAAGTTAGGGAGGGAAATACGGTACTTCTTAGGAAATACTTGTGCAAAAGTGTGATGCCAGGCTGATTTTTAAGCAGAACCCATTCAGAGTACAATGTGTGACTGCTCCCTGGCTGCTTTTCTTCCTTTGTTCACAGTCTGCCATGCCAATCAAGGCTTTCTGAGGACCCACCTATTCTGGATCACAATCACCAGGCAACATGACTTTATTATAGCTCTATCCACATTTTCATTTGTCTTTGATGCCTCCTGCTTTCCTGTGCGTATTCCTCCTTTTCCTTCTAAGACATCTCCTCTGTTCATATTTTTTTTTTATCTTTTCCTTATCTATAGCTCTGTTGGCCCTTATTCTGGGTTCTGTGATGATAATTTCACTGTATCTTTATTTTCTTGGTTTGAAAAACTACCCTATTAAAATACGGTAGGGTGGACACACACCCAGTTGTAAACGGAATTTTTTTTCCATTAATTTTGCATACTACTTCAAGATAGTCTTTTAGGAGGGTTACACTTTCTTTTTTATTGATTTTGCATATCAAGGAAGAAATGAATAAAAAAGACAGTTAAAAAATAAAAGGAAGTAAAATGTAGAATAACTCGAGCAATAATCTCATTCTTGATGGTACAAAGACTATAAAATGGCACCATTACTTTTGGTGCTTGAGAGGTTTTAATAAAGTTTGATATATGCCTACTCTATATACAGCAACTCCATAGGTATGGTACCCCCCCCCGAAGGAATGAGTGCTTGTGTCTACAAAAAAAAAATTGTACAAGAATATTCACAGAGACTGTATTCATCACAGGCAAAAAACTGTCAAGGTAAATGTCTACCAATAGGAGAATGAATTAGCAAACCGCATGTACATAAAACAGTATGGGTGAATCTCAAAACAATTGCATCTAGTGAAAGACAGACAGAAATGAGTACATAATGTATATTTCCATTTGTATGAAGTCCAAGAATAGGCAAAAACTAACCAAGGGTGAGAGACGTCAAGATAGAGCTTCCTCTGGGAGATGGGGTTATTATCTGGAAAGGAATGTGAAGGAATTTGCTGGGGAATAGAAATAAACTAGTTTTGCTCTGAGTGATGATTACTTGAGTATAAACACGTATTAAAATTTTCCAAGCTATACACTTAAGATTTATTCATTTTACTGTTTGCAAAGGATAGTTTGCAAAGGATACACACCCTATTTAAAAAGAAAAAGAGAGGGATAAAAGAAGATTTAGTGAAAAGAGCACAGGTTTGTAAATAAGACAAATCTGGATTCAGAATCACGGCTTAAGTTTAATAATTTTATGATTCTGAGCAACTTATTCCATCTCTTTCAACTTTAGTTTCCTCATCCATAAGATAGGAAAACACCACGTACCTCATGGATATGTTAACCACATTAAATTATTGAATGGCACTCAATCATGAACCATTAATTCTTTTCATGACCCCTCTTTCCTGTTTTGACAAATTATTAGCAGTGGCATGATTCCTAATAAGTATTCTTTCTACTATGTCACCAGATAGGTTTGTATGTATATTAAGTTTGAGGATCACTGCTCTAGAAGATTCCCAGTGTATTTTAGCACATTCAAGGACATAAATTATGCAGTAAATGAAAGTTAAAAAAAGTTAAAAGTAAATGAGAAAGTAAACAAAGCACATAAATTTTTCAGTAAATAAACCTATTTAGTATGGCTCGAAACTACATTTCCTAATCTTACTAAATCAAGGAACTGCCCGCCCAAAACATGTATCTTTGGCAGGAAAAACACAACCATCATCCCACTACAAGATTTGTTCTAAAGAAAACACCTTAAGAAACATATGTGTTCTCTCAGAACTAAATAAAAATGTGGGGTATCCCCTGGCAAATTCCAGAAATACTGAGTTCAGGATTATTCCGCAGTATACAACTGCAACTTTTAGAACCAATTTATTTGCTGCTTTGACCCTGTTAATACATCTGTGTTTAGACAAATAGTCAAGTATGTGATTCTCAAATGTGACTGAAGGGCACATCAGACCTATGCGGTGAGTTCTATAAAAATACACACTGAAATATCATTCAAATACTACTCTGGATAAACAAGAATGGCAATGCAGCCGGTAGGAACTATTGAAAATACTGTCCCTGGCCCTCACCCCACGTACTATGCATTCTGGGAGATATCTTCTAGTGATTACAATATCACCCTGACCCAGGTGAAAACTGTTGGTTTAAATAAATGCATCTCAGTTCTGATTGCCTGTTAGTATCACTCAGGCTTAAAAACAGCAATTCCAATGCCCACCCTTAAAGACTGACTTAATTGGCCTGAGGTTAGACTTGGAGATTGGCCTGTTTTCATGCTTCGCATGTGATATTAATGTGCAGCATGAGTTAAGAACCACTGGTTTAAGAAAAATAAGGGTGTTGCTTTGACCCCATCACCAAAACCACCCATAATTTTGTTCTTAAGTAAAAAAAAAAAAAAAAGTCACTTCAGCGGTGGGTATTAGTAAAAAGAATGTCTGCTGAAATTTCTTATGTTGAGGTCCCTGTCCCTATATGGAGAAGAGTGAACATCAAAGTGGTATTTCAGAAAGTAAAGGACAGTGAGGTGGTTGAGAATTGCTGCTCCAAGTCATTAAGATAAGATGAGGATCTGGGCAGTTTGCACACTGCCCTCCATCCATATTCATTCAGAGCTTTAAAACTGGATATTACATACAAGCAATTCGTAGACATCTGGGTGTAGAGAAATTGCTAAAAGCCTTTTTTCATTGTCTTTAAAAATAATCATTTTATAATTTAACTTCATTTGAACAATTTTTAAGTAAGTGCAGTTATCAAGAGTTTTTCCCAAGTCACCTAATTCATACTAAGTAAAGGTCACAGCAAGGCTTTTAAAAATAAGCACTATTCTTTCTGAGAAAGAATCCGCCATTAACAAAAATGTTTTTAAAGCTTCCATCATCTAACACCTTTAAGACTTCATTTCAATATTTATTATGAGTCAAAACTGGTATTGAATTAAATGTGTAAGTAGTAAATGCCTTATCTAAATTGTAGATTTGAGGGCATATTTCTTATTTATTTGTCTGCCTTGTGCATAAATATCCCACTTTTTTACCATTTAGAAATAAAGAGACTCATAGGTATAGGTGGGAGCATTTGTGGAAAAAGAAATATCTTAAAATGTACCAATACTGGAGTTCCCGTCGTGGCGCAGCAGTTAACGAATCTGACTAGGAACCATGAGGTTGAGGGTTCGATCCCTGCCCTTGCTCGGTGGGTTAAGGATCCGGCATTGCCGTGAGCTGTGGTGTAGGTAGCCTACGCGGCTCGGATCCTGCATTGCTGTGGCTGTAGCGTAGGCCGATGGCGACAGCTCCGATTAGACCCCTAGCCTGGGAACCTCCACATGCCGTGGGTGCGGCCCTAAAACGATAAAAAGGAAAAAAAAAATGTACCAATACTATCTAATGGGGTAGGAGAAGCTTGACTAAGCCTCCTAGGAAGTGACATAATGTGATGTTTATTAATCCAGCCCTCCAAACTGTGTGGGCACAAACCTAATGGAAATCTGGGCATTGGTGTGTATAACTAAATCACTTTGTTGTACAGCACAAATTATCACAACATTGTAAACCAACTAACTTCCATAAACTTTAAAAAAAAACGACTCACAAAAAATAGGTTTGCCTTTGCTTGGGTTAACTGGATTATTAAAACACACTCAGCTCCTCCAGTTGTCAGGTGATAGATACTAAATATTTCCTGAAGTATGTAATATAATTTTTAGTAATGTTAAATATAAATTGATGCAGTCAGTTCTTTTATTAATTGAAGGCATTATAGTATTGATATTGATAGAACTTTTCTAGATCTTACCTTAAATAATTTAAGCAGTGCTGGTCAGAAATCTTTGCAAGGTCTAATTGCTCTTCAGGGGAACAGTGTGGAGCAATTATATGAATGATACCAGATCTCAACGATTAAGTTATGTGGAAAGACAGGGGAAGTTGAGCAAATTCTCTGTGGAAAAGGAAAGACTTCATGTAGCCCAACTGAAGTTTTAAAAATTATAAGGTGGATTGATAAAATTGATCCAAGCAAACTCTTTATGCTTTAGGACCAGAGAAATGAGTAGATATGATCTGAAAATTAGAAAGTTAGGAACAAGGAAAAAAAAGGAAGGCAGCAAAACTCTTTTACACAAAGGATAAGAAGCATATGGAATAAATTACTATAAAGGGCCCCTGAAGCAAGGAGCATCATTGAATACAGGAGGGAATGAAATGAATTTCTAAAGGAAAAGGGAAGCTAGAGAAGAACAGAAAGAAAATAGGCTAATGGAAATAAGGGAAACTTTAAAAAGCAGGTGTGATGAGCAGAGAAACCTTTCACTGCAGTCCCTTCACTTCTTCCTGATAGCGCTGTTAAATGGCTTTTGGCACAGCCTATAATCTAAAATCATGTCATAGCGTCGTGATCCATGCTGTCACATTTCACCAAATGCTACATGGCATTTAACATTCGTCTATCTTCCAGGATGTCTAAATACAAGTCCATGTAATGTAACTCCACTCCGCAAAATAGGTAATTGGAGAACACTACCCACCTTTGTGACCAATGAAGATCAACTTTTCTACGGATGTTTCATATTCAAGGAATTGTCTTAGTCTGTTACATTAAGAAAATAAAGTGTTGCCCATCAGCACCTATAATCTAGTGCAAGTCAATAATATATGAGATGATTTTCAATAGGACAAACAGAAAACACCAAAGCATATTAACCATTTGTAAACGATTCATAATGGGACTGATTGTCTCTATTAGCACACTGTCTTTCACTGTATTTGAAAAGAATCCCCTGCCTTCTTAGCTGGAAGCATGAATCTTTTTTTAGGAAAGTGCGCTGAGACTGAATACAGGATTTCAAGTGATGGATGATTTGAAATATTAATATGTAAGGTATTTCTAGCTAATTATTCAACGGTTACTTCAGCGACTTAGATAGGGAATAGGTTACCCGGGGGACACAGGATTCTGCTTTCAAGTGGTGCTAACTAAAGTTTTATTACTAAAAGTTATTTAGTACATGTTACTCCTCCCTCTCTCCTCAAAAGTATAGATCCATCACTTCCTGGTCTAAAATACAAAATGTTTAATATAAGAGAGCCATTGAGGGCTTAGAAAATATCTACTTGATTAAAACAGACAAGAACGGAGAGTGTTCTTTAATTTATGCTTAATTGTGAATTTTTAATATTCCTTTCATAGGTAGGATCTTTTCCAGACACTTGGACAGCACACCCTTTCGTCATTTTCTAAATACCAACCAAAAACATGATAGGAGGTAGAGCAGGATAAAGGCTTCTTAATGAGTAACCCAGACTTTTTGAACTGCTCAAACATAAAGGGACATTTCCAGGTGGAAAAGTTCATCAATAACGCATTGAGATTATTATCAAAGTTTGTCGATCTAGATGTCTGACTTAAGATAGACATGGGACATGTCCACTATTCAAAGGCAAGTTCTGTGTAAATTAATGACAGATCGCAATCTGCCAAAATGCCCAAAGAAGATGATAGTTTTAGGAAATGGAATCTAAAATGCCACGAGAGTGAACTGTGGTGTACATCACAGACGGATCGGCTCAGATCCCATGCTGCTGTGGCTGTGGTGTAGACCAGAAGCTGGAGCTCTGATTCTACCCCTAGCCTGGGAACTTCCGTATGCCGCGGGTGTGGTACTAAAAAACTAAAAAAAAAGAAAGAAAGAAAACAGTAAAATGCCATGAGATTATCCAGAGAGGCAAATAGGTAGGATAGACACAACTAAATTCCTAGATTTGGGCATGAAATCTACAAACGGTAAAAGAGTGACAGGTTGCTGGTACAGTGTGTAAATTAGGCCTGAAACTCTTAACTCTTGTCAGGCAGATGACAAAATCACAGAGCTGACCTCACCACTCCCATGTTCTCTCTCACTCTGCCCCCAAACCAAGCCAATGCTAAATCACCATGGCGTTCTTTCCCATTAATATGCCATCTTTCTTAAAACTATCCTCCCAGGAGATCCTCACTGTCTACTGGGTTTGGCAGCGGAGATGGAACCTCTTTAGCAGTCCTTGCACAGATCCTTCCATGATGCACATTCAGCATGGGGCTTGAAAAAAAGATCTCTGGAAAATCAAGGCAACTTGGAGCAAGAGAACAAGCCACTTTCCTAAGAAAACAGTCTTTCCTTTCTGATCTATTTCGTAATGAACAATAACTCAGGGTGTGGAGGGAAAAAGATTTTCAGTGTCAAAGGAAACCAAAAGTTAAAGACATAGTCGTTTGTGGAAACATAATAATCTTAAAATGAATTCTTGTTTTTTCATTGGAGGATTTTTGGTTTCATTTTCTCAAAAGTTAGGTATAGATTGGTAAAAAACTAAGGACTTGAGTGGATATATGGGTGCATAAGAAGATAACAGGACTGATTCATATCCACTGATCATGCTTTGACACATTTTATTTTGCAAGTTGTGTGTTATTGAAATATAGAGACAACAATATTATAGAGAAACATTCGTCCTGTGTTTAAATTTTAGAGGCAGTGAATTTACTGTGTATAGTTAAAGCAACACATACTAGTATTTTGTGGATGCTGAGGTTAATTTTCAATATGCAGTCTCCCTTGGGATATTTATATTCTTCAAATCAGCATGGAACTGTCCATCAAAACCAACATTATAAATTTTTTTTAACTTGGCACTGAAAAATGTTTCAGAGCTTTCTTTAAAGAGCTCTAGACAGATTAGCAATCTTCCTGTAAAACTGACCTCTGTCATTTTCCTGTGCTGGCTACTTATTTCATCGCAGTTGAATTCAGAGGAGGAGGAGAGGAGTTTCCCCTCTCTTTCTCCCTCTGCCCTTTTAGTTAATTTTAGAACCGTTTATTTAAGGCATAGAACTGTGGCTATTTTGAGAAAGTACTGATACTTACCTTAGACTGCAGCCTGAATTTTGCTTTAAAGTTTATTTCTAATTGGACCAGCAGAAAATAAATAATTTCCAAAAGGGAAAATACATTTTTTTCCACACAAATTGCTTCCCTAATTTTTGAACCCTGTAAGCATTTTTAATAGATATGTGCCCTTAGCCCATCTTTTGCATGCTAACAATTTAATCTGAATACCAATATAGACACAAAATAAACGATTGTTTCCTGCCAGAGGTATCTGCAGAAGGAATCTTGGAGTAAAACATTGTCTTTGCAGCTCATTGTGTCTCTAATTAGAGTGGAAGGAGGCAGAAGCTTGCTGGCGTCAGCCTGTGTTTAGCATGCCCTGGAGCCTCAAACTCCTGTGGGTATCAAAGTGCACTAATTAAATGAGGGGTCCACAATACGGCACTAAACATCGGAGTGCGAGAAAGAGTCCAGTGTCCTCCGTGCCTTTGAGAGTCTGTGGCCCACGCTAATTACCCATTGTTGAATTGACTTCATTCTGTGAGGAATGAATGGTTCCACTCTCCCTCCTCCCTCCACCCCCTCCCCTTTCTATTTTACCATCTTTGCTTTGGCCGCCTAATTAATCTTATGGAAATCTCCCGAAGCCAGATTCCAGCAAGGTTGCCCCGATGTTTATAATTTGATTTGTGATGATAAAAGTGAAGGCACCCGGTGATGGAACAGTGTCATTTTCAACACTCTTGAGAATCGAAGAGCCTATCAATCTTTCCCACGTGCATGGCAAACTGATATCCTAGAAAATTAACTTCAATTAATAACAGAAATCCCCAGACACAGGAGAAAGCAAAGCTGCTTTGAAAGAGAACCTTCAAAGATGTCTCTGGACTGTCTTTTATATGCAGACCTTTTTCATATGAGATCCTCAACAAGGATATATATGTGTGCACGTGTGTGTGTCTCTTTTTTTTTAATACTAATTTCAGGGAAATATGGTATCATTCATAACTAGTGTTGAAACAATTTAAAGTTTTCTAGGTTTAATATCAAAGCATCCTCTCTTTAAGCTCCAATATTGGGTGCCTTTTTTCTTTTGACTTGATGAGCAATGCAATTTTAAAATCATTTGAAAACTTTTCTTCTCATCTATAAAATCTTTATGTGGGCAATCAACATCCCAAATATAATAACAAAGTATATATGCCTGTACAAACATACATCACAGATAAAACTCACTAAAATTTATAGCAAAAAAGGGTTCAACCCTGCCCAATATAGTTGAGTGGGACTGAATAAGGAATAAAAAGCCTCTTTCCCACAAGTTTTATAACAAATACTATTCGATTTAACACAAATCTACTCTCTGTCTAATTATGTGCTTTAATTCTGGATTATACCTAGGAAGAAAAAAAAAGAGAGAAAGAAAGCACAATTTCTGTTTATTGATTAAAAGATTTAAAACAGGAGTTCCTGTCGTGTCGCAGTGGAAACAAATCCAACTAGGAACCGTAAGGTTATGGGTTTGATCCCTGGCCCCGCTCAGTGGGCAAAGGATCTGACGTTGCCGTGAGCTGTGGTGTACGTCGCAGACACAGCTCGGATCTAGCATTGCTGTGGCTGTGGCATAGGCCAACAGCAGCTCTGATTAGACCCCTAGCCTGGGAACCTTCATATGCCAGGGGTGCCGGTCTAAAAAGAAAAAAAAAAAGCTTTAAAACACTTATAATATTTTATCATGACAACTGGAAAGAATGCACATCCAGAATAATCTCAGAGATAAATGCCTAATTTCATCTCCCCCTTTACTCCTTTTGCTTCTTTTTTCAGCTTATTATTTCTCACTTTATTTCTAAAAGTCATTAGGTTACTAAATCATAATACTCAAAATATTAAAAGAAACCTAATTCTCACCAATAAATAGGTGAGCACCTGTCAATATTTTATTTAAACTAGGAATTAAGGAACCAACAGAATGGCAAAGCTGGTTTAAAAAAGATGAGAGGAACTGGGTTTGTGTACAGCCCTTGAAACAACAGTGGTGAAATCAGATTAGGAAATTACAAAACTGATTAGTTTTATGGCTCATTGAATATATAACTTTTAGAGTTAAATTTTCTTCTGGACAGAAAAGAACATTACCACCCCCTAGTTTTGTTTTGTTTTGTTTTTTTAAGTTAACTTCTGACTTTTCAGAGTGGTAAAATACCTGGGCTCTAGTCAAGTGTGAATTGTTTTAACAAAGTTACATTCCCGGAGAAAATCCAGTGATCCTCAGACTCAAGAACCTTGTTACATAATTCTCCAGCATGAATTAAGGAAACAAAAGTTTCTGGATCATTCTCTTTGACAAGGTTAATATAGTCACCAGCTTGGCAATTAAAACGGATGACCAAAGATGATACTGTTTCTACAAATACAAAGCAGGAGGACATGAAGATTCTACACTGAGCCAAACAAAAAACACTTAGGGCCTTGCTTTAGTAACTGGTTTGTATAAATTAGTATAATCTTAAATTTTTGTCAGCATTATTAACAAATGATTGAATTCATTTTGTACCATTTCCTGTTCTCTAAACTCTTATTAAAAGACATTGGGGGAGTTCCCGTTGTGGCTCAGCCGTTAGCCAACCCGACTAGCATCCATGAGGACCCGGGTTTGATTCCTAGGCCTTGCTCATTGGCTTAAGGATCCGGGGTTGCTCTGAGCTATGGTGTAGGTTGCAGACGCGGCTTGGATCCCTCCTTGCTGTGACCCTGGGTAGGCCAGCGGCTATAGCTCTGATTGGACCCCTAGCCTGGGAACCTCCATATGCTGCAGGTGTGGCCCTAAAAAGACAAAAAAAAAAAAAAAAGACATTGGTAATCTATGAAATTAACAGACATGAGACTCTCATGGAACCTATGAGTTGTGTTCTTATATCAAACTACCTCAGTCATTTATGTATGCTGTGTTTTGAATGGCTAAAATTTTATTTCTACTCTCGATAGGGAGGACCATGTGTTTAAAAATGTAGAATTGCAGTTCAAATAAAATTTCACATTTTAAAGTAGACAAACGATACAACATGCAAGTTTTCACTTCCATATTGAAGTTAATATTCTGAGATCTCTAGCAAGTAATTAAAAATTATTTTTGCAGGAGTTACCGTCGTGGCTCAGTGGTTAAGGAACCGGACTAGTATCCATGAGGACACAGGTTCAATCCCTGGCCTTGCTCAGTGGGTTAAGGATCCGGCGTTGCCATGAGCTGTGGTGTAGGTCACAGACACAGCTCAGATCTGGTGTTGCTGTGACTGTGGCATAGGCTGGCGGCTACAGCTGATTTGACCGCTAGTCTGGAAACTTCCATATGCTGCCAGTGCGGCCCTGAAATAAAAAAAAAAAAAAGGACAAAAATAAATTAATTAATTTAAAAAAATTATCTTTGCAAAAGAGAGGCAGTAACATCAACCTTAATATTTTTAATTCCATATGTTAATTATATGTCCAAGTCAAGGCTGAATGCTAAATTAGGTATCAGAATTGACCATTTTTCTGTCTTTTCATTAAAAAAGATCTTATCTACCAGAGGACTGGAAATTCACTGACCAAGAAAAACATTTTCTACCACAATTTACTTATATTTGTGTCTTCAGCATATATAACATTAGCAACATCGATTTTTAGAAATGACTTAAGATAAATCTTTTATTTCATATAAAATACAAGACTTTTTTTAGAGATATGATTTCATTCTAACACAGAGAAAAACATTATTCTCAGCACATTTTTATTGTACATAATTCAATTATAAAACACTGCTTAATCTCACTCTATACGGTGTGCTAATAATTACAAATAGGATTTTTCCCTATGAAATAAACATTTTCTTATTATGACTGGTTTTAATAAAGTGGAAAGAACCAAGACTGAGAATAAACCAGAAGTGTCATGCAGATTCACGAATACTATTAACTTGATTATGCAAAAATCTGCCCATGGACACACTTACATAGAAAGAGACAATGAGATATAAGTGTTTATATATGTATTGTTATGATTAATACAAACTTCATCTGAGCAATTGTATTGTGAAATTCTAAAGGTGATTTTTAAATTATCAAAGTATTATACAAAAGGTCAAGAATGAGGGAACACAAGTTCACAGTAAATGTCAACAAAATATTTACTCTAATGTCATGCAACATGACCATCATACACCGAACAAAAAATTTTGTTTATGTAAAAGGTGATGTTTTAAAACATAGCTTCATGAAGCTACTTAAGTCACCTAGGGTTCATTTTTCTTAATGGTAGATGTTTCTGCCTCCTCCAAACCCAATTAAAGATAGGATATATGTTTTTGCCAAATATATAATTTTGAAAAACATTGATTCGGTTTTCGCAGAACTGTGTAAAAATCCTAGCATCCCAGCTAGTGTTGTATTATTTCACTGAATCTCCCCATTTGTGAGTACTAAAAGGATCATTTCCAGATCCAGTGCGTTTCCCATTTGGCCAGCATTGGGTTACTGCCACATAGCATGATTAGCTCTCATCTTAGAAATTGTTTAACACCTTTCATGTTAAATAAAAAGGAACCGGATGATGTAATAAATGTTTTATATTCAATAAGATAATCATCATATTTCATACATTCATTCTTAGAGAGTGCCTGTTTCCATCCTTCAGAAATGACCTGAAAGTAGCCTAGCAATAATGTTAACTCTATATGGGCTTTATTCTTTGCTCAGTTAATCACACATTCAATTTACCTATCTTCCTGCCCATGTGCATTATAATGCAAATCAATTCAAGTAGAGATGTGAGAGCTTAGGAAGCCTGGCCTGGTGAGCAAGCTTCCTTTATTTCTTGCCTTAGAGCTAGCCAAGCTCCAGAGATGAAGATGAGCTTAATTAGAATTATAGAAGGATTTAAAAGTCAGTTAAAAATATAGAAAACTATTCAAACTGAATATTCAATTCGCAACAAAGTAGAAGAAAGCCTTCATGCTCTAGGTCCAAATATCTCCATCTCAAACCTCAAAGGGTCAGAAGACAGTCTTGAAGAGAAAGCAGTTCTTGGCATTTGCTGCAGCCCTTCTCCAGGAAGAAAAGTATGAAATGAGTTTCATATTGTTTGCCACATGGCATTCCGGCCAGTAAATGGACATTTTCATCTGTCTTGTAGTCCCAGTTCTATTCCCTTCAGCCCAGAGTGTAATCCATGGCCATACACACAACACTCCACATTCTAAAGGCCCAGGAGGCCAGGAGATATAAGCACAAATGCTACAGAGTCAAAATCTTAGCTCTAGCTAAAGAAAACAACTTCTAAGCTCACAATGTCAAAATTTACTCAAACCCTGCACTCCAAGAAAATAGTGAAGGTTAAGAAATCCCCTCACTCTTGTGTTCTGAGAAGACTCTTCCCCATATAACTTAGAAAAGACTCACTAATGTGCCCTTGCCCCCATCTTATTTACCTCTATAACAAGACCAGACACACCCTCCACATGCCAGATTTTTTGTCTCAAAAATAATTAGCTGAACTTCTTGTTCCCATTGATCTATCAGGGCAAATTGCTGGTTGATCAACATTTGGTTAAGCTTTACTCCCCTCAGGGCCCTGAATTTTGGCCCACCTGCATCCCAGTTCAGTGTACAACTCCTCATGAGAACAGGCTGGCCTCAGGGAGAAACATTCTCTAATCAACTCTCAGACTAGGCTGCTCTTCCCCACACCCAGTTCTTTCCAGCCCTGTTCATCCCACTTGATAGAAATTTGTTTTTGTCAAATTATTAGATGCTTGCAGATCCTATGATCACAGTGGGCCCCCATAATGCAATAGTCCCTTTTTCTCCTCTTGCAATAATTATTTTGAATAAAGTCTTTCTTTACTAAGACTGGATTTGATTATTTGATAAACCTTACCAATGTCCAGGGATACTGAAAAATTTTAGGTCTGCTCTTCACCGGCTATTGACACTTGCTAGACTTCTGGCAGAAAACCCCTAAAAAATCCTCTAGACCCACGTTTTCACAAAATGCAGAAAAAAATTATACATTTCTGGGGGGGTAAGCTTCATATAGTCAACGCTTCTGGAGAATCAGTTTTATCAATGACTTGGCAGAAGGAATTTTTTGTGTGTTTTTAAAATCACATTTTCACTTATTTACAAAAGTAAAATATACAGGATCCTAATCAAGTAGGCCTGTTTTCAGAATTTTAGTAAAATAATTAAAATATTCTAAAATATCCTCTATGAATGAAATGATCTATCATGGTGGAAATCAGTGATAAAATATTATAGTCATATCTAAGTTAAGGGAGCATCAAAACAGAGGCAAATTCTACCACACCAATGTCGAATTCTAGAGATCCTTCTCATCAAAGAATCTGGAAGCTGGACCAATCTGAGCAGCTCGTTTTTGATAACTGAGTTTGTAACTTAATAAACGAGTATTTTTATACATTTGTTTTGTTTACACCCACACACAAAAGCACTGTCTTTCCAAAGTTATCTTAACTACAGCCACAGTTGGTCTGAAAGCATAGGGTTAGAGTATCCAAGGCGCTATATAATTTTAACAGTACCAATAATTCTGATTATATAAATGTACTTATATCAGTCTTTACTCACCCTGTAAAAGGTGTGATATGTCTAAATTAAATTTCCAGCAGTGAACATATATGAGTTCATAAAAACAACATATGCTCAATTTATTAAAATATGAAA
This sequence comes from Catagonus wagneri, assembly GCA_004024745.2. Lineage (NCBI taxonomy): Eukaryota > Metazoa > Chordata > Mammalia > Artiodactyla > Tayassuidae > Catagonus > Catagonus wagneri. The sequence goes on along the minus strand of PVHT020000105.1, from coordinate 2,156,448 downwards.
AAAGAGTAAGAGAAAGTCAAAATAACTGGAAACCTAGGTTCTATCAGATCAGATGCTGTCTCTGGGGGTCCCAACAATGAACTTGGCAATAAAGATGGGGCTAAATTGCCCCGATAACAATTTATCAATAGCTAAGAACTGCTTCAGTTTAAAAAGGTGTAGGATACATTTAGACACCTACTTTAAATATGTATTTCCTTATTTTGAAGCTATCGGATGAAACTTTGGGGTTTTTTCACAAGAAACTACTCTGAACAATAACAGCCCTAAAGCGTCCTACTTTTAAAGGATTTTCAAGTTTGGAAGTAAAAATCACTATAATGTATTACAACAACAAAGAGAACACTTGATGGGAGAAATGGAATTACAGCACAGCCAAAAATGCCGATACAACATTGCTTGGCAATCTATAAGGAATAGGGTTTTAAGATTATAGGCTGAGAGCACTGGAAGTAACCTATAGCAATTTAGGAAGGGGTTAGAGGGCCTGGGGGAAAGGTACACCCCTGAGACACAGACCCTCAGCGCAATCCAAATACTTACATTACAGGATTAGAAAATACACCCCTGCCCAGCCCACGTCTTGCCTCCAAGCTAATAAGACTTCAATAACGATAACAGTTGAGTACAGCTAAGAGAACTCTGAGAGACAGACGTCTGAAGATCAGCACAAAAGGAAGCACCAAAGTCAGGCAGGGAGACAAAAATGAGGAAACAAAGTGACAGGAGGACTCTGAAGCCTCTGATGCCCTTATTTATTGGCTGGATTAACATATCTTCACTCTGAACAACTATTTCCCTCAGTTTCTAATGCCCTATGCAATGAGTTTTGCTTTCTTCAAAAAAAAATTAGATGGTATGCCAAAAGGCAAGAAAAAACGTGGGCTGAAGAGACAAAACAATCAGAACCATATTTGGATATGATACAGATGTTAGACTGACTAGTCATGTGAGTAATATGTTAGAAGTTCTAAAGGAATGTTAAAAGAAAAACTGAGGCACTAAAAAATGTAAGAGTTTATTTGAGCAAAAATCAACTCCAATTGGGCATCACTGAACTGAGACTAGTTCGGCACACCCCACAAAGAGGAGCTCAGTGACAGACTTTCCTAGAGAAAAGTGGAAACAAATCAGGACATTATTTGATTGGCTATGCTTGCCTTGTTTGGAAAAGCCTCTGTGTTCAATTAACTGAACAGGAAAAAGTAGGGAATAAGCAAGACTAGTTGGGCAATATCAATAACGAGATGGATCATCTAGCTTTTCAGGAGATGGCTGAAAAGCTGGATGGCACACCCTATGGTGTGAAGCGGCAACTCAGCCTGAGTCAGATGCTAGACAAGAGAAAGAAAACCTAAGAAACAAAATCTGAGAAGGTATTTGTAGAAGGTGTTTGAGAAATTCATTCAGTGTTTGTGTGTTTGTGTCTCCAAATACTTGTATAATTGATTTTTTTATAAAGACAAAAGAACATATATTTATAAGCTGTAAATGTTTAGTAATTATAGAATTGAGTTACTATGATTCTATGTTTCTTATCATTTCTATAGAATAGATAAATGTAAGTACTCTCAAGAACTGTGAAGTGTTTACAATTTTACTCTACCTGCAGGTTAGGCTGCCACATTTTCATAGATACTGGCAGAAGACACAAGACCCCAAATCACAGAAAAAACATGTTCTTACTCAAGGCACAGCAAGCAGCATGAGCACCATCAGGTGTGGATCAGCTTCCCTTGCCTCCTAGATCTCACAGGAGGGAGATGGAAGCATCCAAGTGGATGTTGCACGCACAGAGGATTTGTGTTAACAGCTGAGGAACACTCACGTTAGGGGATCACAGCCTTTTATAAGAGTCTGCTAGGAAGCAAACTTGCCTGACCTTTTCCCAGAGGGTGGCTATTTTTTTTATACTGGACAATAAACAAATCCACCTTGGCTCTGACCAACACTATCTCTATTCTTCCAAGGTGGTTCATTATACAGACACTCTTGAAAGATATTCCAGAAAAGGAGCTGTCAGTGACACTGCTTACAAGTCATGTGGACACATGAGAAACTCTGGAGAACAGTCTCCCATCCAGGATCTATGCATGAATGAGATTAGACTGTGATATGTCATAACCTAAAAGAAAGACATGGACTACACTAAAGGCACCAGAACCTTGATTAAAAGCATTTTCATACTCACTCTTAGGATGCTTAATGGAAAAGGAATGTTTGTGGACAGAGTTGTTTAAAAATACTTTAAATACAAAAAAAAATTTCAGAGTTCGAGTCTTTGCTCAATGGTTAACAAACCCGACTAACCCGACTAGTATCCACGAGGACGACCCCTGGCCTTGCTCAGTGGGTTAAGGATTCGGCATTGCCATGAGCTGTGGTGTAGGTTGCAGACACACCTCGGATCTCACATTGCTGTGGCTGTGGCATAGGTTGGCAGCTACAGCTCCGATTGGAGCCCTAGCCTGGGAACCTCCATATGCCTCAGGTGTGGCCCTAAAAAGACAAAAAGACCAGAAAAAAAAATAAAAGTAGTTTAAATAGACATTATACACAGTTTTAATGAGGACGATTTTGAAAGATTGTTCTAGAGTTCTAGAATTCATAATGTATTCATGGGGAAAAAAGGAAAATATGAAATAAAAATCTTCATAAGATGAGTGAGTTCATTTTTTTTTAATCTGTCTTTCAGAGTTGCTTAATTCCCAGTTTTTTAAGGCTAAACACTTTCAATGCATAGTTAAAGAGGAGGCAAAACTCTTGATTTTTGTGTTCATAATTCAAATAAGAACACATTTAATGTCATTTGAATGGCGAGAGTGTACTGCGAAGGTTGAGTCATTTAAAATCTTAATTTTCATAAGATAAAAATTACAAAATTTATAGCAAGAACAAAACAATATTAGCAGACATTATTCTTCATTGAAGATTACTAGAGTATTAGAAACTCCTTTCTTTCTACCATCTGATATGAGCAACTTAATCCAGCAATAAAAATACGCTCAACAAACTGTCCAACAATAGTAACTTGAAATAATTCTCTGTACCCCTTTGGAGGACCTTTTACCAGTGATGTCAGTTATTATGCTAAATATCTATACACTGATGTGAATTCAGTTTCTCCGTATGTTTGATACCAACACAGAGAAAAGAAATTGCATGGATTTTATATCTGGTATGTAATATCAATAAATCTATCCATTGTCCAAAATAAGAGCTTCTACTCTTCAAAATCTGATGAAACCTAAAATTTTTAACCACAGCAAAAATGGCTTTAAATCATATTCAAGCATGAGTTCCCTGTGGCCTAGTGGTTTAAGGACCCAGCATTGTCACTGCAGTGGCTCTAATCACTGCTGTGGCATAGGTTCAATCCCTGGCCCAGGAACTTCAGCATGTAGTGGGCATGGTGCCCCCAAATTTATATTCAAACATTACCAAGGATGAAATCTATAAAAATTAAAACACTGAAATTTCATTCAAATAAAAGTATAAATGACTGACCACTGAGAAATCACTCAATATGTATTTAGTAAGAACTAATAAGTTGTAGGTACTATGCAAAAAGATGAACAAAAACATATACCATGTATGGAAGATATTTCCTTGTGCTTCAGTTAATATCCCTGAGATTCACTTTCCTTATCTACTGAGTCAAATTAGGAAAAGGACACTATGCGTCCTCCAGGTCTAAGGTTCTTTGTATCCCTACTTGGCCTTGGCCTGGGCTTATGTGCCATAAGAGTCTCTCCAAAATTAAATGAAGTAATCAGTGTCTGTATTAGCACCCTTTCACCTGCCCATTGTTTTCTCCTACTTTTGTTCACCCAGCCCCTTCATCTCTCAGATGTCCAGGGCCAACATGTTGCCTAGGATTTTTCGTGTTTCTCCAGTCCTGTGAAAGTGCTGGAACCATTCCAAATTCTGTACATTTTTTATACCCACTTGCTTATTAAAATTTAAAATCCAGATATCCCTATAGTGATGAAAAATTATGAGGAAAATTAGTCCAGCTGTAAGTTTTAATACCTTATATGGAATAACTTATATTATACTTCCCAGAAGAATTTCAATTTTAAGAGTGGATTCTTGGAAATTCACTTTCTAAATCCAAAGGAATATGAGTCCTTTTATTCATTATTACCATCTATTTGAGTTTAGGAGAAATTTTGCAAAATTTATTATGTAACAAGGTAAAGAATAGATATGCTTGGACTTCATAATATATATGCAGCTGTCTTTATGCTCAGGAATCAGTCACTGTGAGATGATGATTCCCCCTACTAAGCAGATTTTGCTAGGAGCTGGTTGGTATTTCTTTTAAGAGATGGAGTGAATTCTCTTTAATTATAGGCAATAATAAATCCAGGCAATATACCAAAGCAAAAAAACATGGCATTTAAAAAAATAACAACCTTAACATTCACTATCAGTATCCCTTAAATCTTATTTTTTCTCTTTTCTCTCTCGTTTCTCTCCTAAGTAAAATTTGGAAAGGAATATTTGATCTATTGTATGAATCAAATATGATAATATGGCATATTAGACAAAATTCCATGGCAGCGGATAAGGGAAAGAAATTTGGAGATGAAAACATAGATTATGGTAAGAAAAAATTGCTACAGATAAACTTTTTAAAAAGTTTTCCGAATTTCATTTCCCTTAAGAATAGGGATATCCTTCTTCTCATTCTAACTTCTCATTATGGTGGTTCCTAATGAAAGGTGCCCCTCAGCATCGCCTGGGAATTTCCCCAAAATGTGCACCCTGGTGAAGAACAGCCCTGGGGCACATCAAGAATATTAACTCAAGAGGTGCTACAGTGCATCCGTCTTCAGCTGTCCCTGTTCCATGCTGTTTGCACGTACCCCGAGACTAGAGCAGTATTGGCAGCAATGTGGAATTTTAGTGAGAGAAAGTCCTAGCAAAAGTCAGCTTCCCATGGATTAAATATGGCTCAAGTCACAATTTGTGTCAAAGACCTGAATGACTAATGGACAATAAGTTATACATAGGGATTGGTGATTCATTAAAAAGAGTATCATAAATTTTAACAATGTATTTTTTGAAATCTGATTTCACTCCCTACATCCAAACTAAATCTTTCATTGAAATATTGTTCCTACTATGAAGAATTTTGCTCTCACGAATCATATCATGTGGGGTATTAACTTCTTGTGGGGACAATTTACTAAACCACTCAATTGCAACTGTCACTTCACTGTCCAATAATTATGGATTTTCCTATTCAGCATATAGTTGATAGTTTACTTTCAGAATGTGAATCGTTCACCTTTTGTCTCCAGTAGCTATAGCTGTTGAATTTTCCATTATAATCTGAACCTAAAGGACCAATTTTTAAAAAATTCTTAATATCCCAAGGTACCTTGCTTCTTTAGACATGAATATTAAATAGGGTGAAAGCTTAAAACCCTTGGTGGCAAGTCCCATCAAGAGAGGCCACATGAGGACATTCGAAATACAACTAGCCAACTCACATTCTATTGTGGGATTAATTAGCTGTGAGCTACAGAGTCAGCATTGTAGGAAAGGTACTTTTCCATAGAGCTTTTGTCACATGCTTCCGCCAGGTCCATTTATTTTTTTTTCTCAGTTTCAAGCCATAGTTTGAGGAAAAAGCATATGGACGTGCTGGAAAGAGCAGGAGACAGAGGAGGAGGGTTCTGGATGATCCCACTCTCTTTACATTTCACTTTGCCCAGACAGCAACTGACTAGCTACTTCCTCTAAGAAAGTCTTTCTCTTTTTCCAGATTGACACCATTAGAGGAAGCTATTCTTAACCTCCAGATCAAGTAAGCTGGCTAAAAATGAAAGCGAAATCTTTCAAGTTAAAAAAATTTTATATCATCATTGTCAGTTTGGTAAGAAGAAAGAAAGAAAGAAAAACACTCTCTATCTAGCAGAGAGAAAAATCTCTCTTCTTTGCAGACTCTTACGATGTTTTATCAGTGTGTTGCTCTGAAATGAAGAAAGGGCTCATTTCTTGACTATCACCATGATTTTCACTGAGATTTATGTTCAATGACACCTGAAGATTACACATAAAACCTGACAGTAGTGTAGGCTAGATCCTGCCGCCTGTACTATAAAAAAGGATGATTGCAGATGCATCAGAGGGCTAATTAGAAAGTCTTTTACTCCTCTGCCCATCTAGCTATTCTTGGTTTCAGTGACTTTCTTGACTGGGGGTGTAGGGGTGGGTAGCACTTCCTTTTTTGTTCTGCACCTTGCTACAGTTTATAAAATGTTGGAAAATTTTGAATGCATTTTTCCCAAACAAAATAATGTAACAAAAATGAGATTACTGAAGAATTATGTCTTTTCCTGAGTCACAAATTAGCATTATTTCTTTTAATTGGCACATTTCTATTGCTATCAGACCAGGCCAGTTAGGGCAATTGCATGGTTTCAAATCTTTCAGTAAAACTGTTTAATACTTAAAACTTTTTCTCCTTTGGTTAGGAGATTTGTGGGTTTTGGATTCCACAAATCTCTACATGTCCTGATTTTGTTTATTATGGAGTATATTATTTCCCAGGAGTCTTTAAATATTATCTAACCCCTAAATGACTATACTCATTGCAGATGTTGTGGGGTTGTGTCATGACCTACTCAAACTGGCATTCATCTCTAAAATTCATATAGTTTCCAAAAAGTACTGTGATAAGAATATATGATTCAACTGTAGATTCCACTGATAAAGAATCAAGCCAAAGTATATTGTCATTTAATTGAATATACTATACTAGCTAAATTATGGTAATCATGTAGCATAAAATTATTGATTAAAATATAATTACAATGATTGTGAGAACCACCTTTTTGCTTTTTGAAATACTTTTTGCTGAGACTAATATGTTTAACTATTGGCATTGAAAGATAGTTATTCTGTGAATATATTTTATCTACATTAAAACACTTTTCTCTGTAATTCATGAGTCACAACTGCCTTCTAAATTCTCTCTCCCTCTAGTGTTTTGAAGGCAACCAAGACACTAATAATGATTTGATTCCTTCACTTTTGTGAAAGGAATATTCAGAAATAATATCAAATATATAATAAAAGAAATTTGTACAGATTTGAGAAGGTCCAATTTGCCAAATAAAAACCACACAATATATTTACAGAAAACAAAAAAGCAAGTTTACACTAGTACGAAAAGAGCTGTATTTTCTCTCAACATCATGTATATAAAAATAATGACATATACTCAGTTGACTATAGCATTGTAAACGTCAGTGATGCTGTTTTTATTATGGTAGCAGTAGTTTGCAAGAAATGATTAAAGTTCCATTTAATTTGTGGACTAGAACTAGATAAAAGGGAAATCCTACTATTTTTGGTTACTTAAAGGTTCAAAGTGTTTTTTTCTGACCACTAGGCATAGTGTGTGTTTTAATGCCTATTGTGACAGGACCAAGGGTCAGCTTTCTTTGCAAGGTCTTTTCTATAGGCAGATCTCTGTCTCTAGGGCATGAATTTGACCATGCACATTAAAAAAATAATAATTTTATTAGCTTGGTATTTTATTTGATCAATTTTATTTATGGGAGTTGAAAGATATTAATAGATACAAACCTATTTAATATCTAGCTTTAAAAATAGAGCCACAGGATTCTAAAGCTTATGAGTAAAAACTCTATGTGGAAGATTTGTAAAAACTCTAGGATTGTAATTTACTGTTATGTATCAGAAATTTTTTTGCCTTTATAAGTTTATCAGCTGAGATCAGGAATCATGAATTATCAAAATTTACCAGGTTCTGTCTACAAAATCTATTATCATAATCTGTAAAACTTATGACCAATTCTTTCTTAGAGATCCTCATGTTTGAGAAAGTTCCTCACCTGTCTGCCTGTCTGTCAAAATGTAACATTCTTGCCTATCTATGAATAAGGGATTATATGTAGCCAAGCCAGTTTCCTAGGAGAATATTATAGACAGTTTTTACACATGAAACATAGTTCTCACTTCCTATAGAGAGATGGTCATATCTAATTAAATAACATCTTTGTTGTGGTAAGGCTGTATATTTTAACTTTTTGGGGGTAAGAATTGGGTATTGCTGAACCTATGTAAGTAACTACATAGTCAGGAAAAGTATAGGAGCTCTGTAAAGACACTGGTATAAGATTCAACTGTTGTTTTAAGTAGTCATTTAGACAGGACCCATAAATATGTAACATTCTCATTGTTATTGCTTGAGGCAATACACATAAGAAGTGTTTAAAACATTCTAATATTAAGTATAGAGTTAACACTGAATTAATTATAGTCAATTTCATTGATTTAAGTAATTTATTAATAATGACAATACAGATTTTTTATGTAAATATCATGTAACTGCCACTCAAATAGAGAAGTAGACCGTTTCTAGAACCTTCAAAATTTGTCTGATCTTTTCACATTTGATTCCCTCACCCAAGGTAATGACTAGTCTGACATGCATTACCATGTTTTTCATATTCTTGAATTCATATAAATGGATACATGGATTATAGTCATAAAGTTCTTCACAATTTCTCTTTATTTTCCTTTTCTTTTAACTCTTCAATGTTCCGTTTTACAGCTTTGTCAATTTAAAAAAAAAAACTTTCAAAGAACCAATTTTCAGTTTTATCAAGCTACTGAACTCTTTTTCTGGTTTCTGCTTAATTGATTTCTTCCCTTATTATTTCCTTCCTCCTTCTTTTTATTTATTCAAGTTGCATTTCTTTTCCAGGTTTTTTGAGCTGGGATGTTAGGCAATTGAATGCAAAATCTTTATTCCTTTTAATATAGGTATTTATAGTTAAAGTGTTCTCTTAGCATGATTTTAGCTGCATATCACAAATTTTAGTATGTTGTGTTATTTTCATTTATATAAAATTATTTTCTAGCTTCCTAAGTGATTTTTTAAATCGGTATTTAGATATGTGCAGCTTAATCTCCAAATATCTGGGGATTTTCAGATATCTTACTGTCAGTGATTTCTAACTTAGTTCCATTGTGGTTAGAGAACATGTAGCTGAGAAATGCATAGGTAACAGTTCTCTGTAGATGATGATGCCCTGAAACAATCAACCTGCCAGATATTTCTCCAGCAAAGATGGCTTTATTTGGGACCAGCAGAGAATTGCCATCGGGGGTCTCCAACCATGGCAAGCCACATGCAAGTTCCGCAAGGCGAGGGAAGGAAAATGCTATTACAAGGGGAAAGGGAAGTTGAGAGGGGTATAGTAAACAAAGAGCCTGTGGCTTTTCCTTGGCTGAGTCCTCTCCAGGGAAGAGGAGTTTTTCTTCTTCCTGTTGGGCTCTGCTATTGTTTCAGGGTGTGAGAGCTCCCAGTTCTGATCTCCCAATTCTATTTCAGCTTTCTGTTTACAAGCTTTTACAGTGTGAGAGATGATGAGAAAAGGAATAATTGAAATGAACCACAATGATTTCAACAGGGTGACAAGAGTGACAGAGGCTAAGTAGTGGCCCTGATTCTGCCTTCTTTTTTTCTGATTTCAGTTCTTTGAAATTTATTGAGACTTGTCTTATGGCTAGCACATGGTATATCTTGGTGATTACTCTGCATACACTTGAAAAAATACTTTTTTTGAAGTTGATGTGTGTAGGGGTCTCTAAAATTCATTTCATCCAGTTTGTTAATATATTTATTCAAATCTTATATATGCTTAAAAACTTTTTTTCTGTACGTCCTATAAATTGCTGAGAATAGAGTATTAAGTTCTCCAACTACGATTGGATTTATCTATTTCTCCTTTTATATCTGAAAATTATTTCTTCCATCTTGCTCTTCATTTACTCTTTTCCTCATTTCTTTGTTTCTCTTTTCCTCTTTCTTTGGTATGAGTTGAGTATGTTTTAGTATGCTCATTTATTTCCTATTTAAGATTTTTAACAGTAAGTTTTTGTTTTAACTTTTAGCCTTTGGGGATAATAATGTACTTAATTAATTTATTAGTCTAACTTGAATTAATTTTATTCTAAATCACATATGATATAAGAAACTTACAACACGCCCTGCATTCTTGCTACTGTTGTCATGTATTTATGTCTCTGTATCTTATAAACCCGCCATTGCAAGTATTTTAATTTAGAGAGTTAGAGTTAATATCTTGTTAAAGAAACTAAGAAAAAATATTTTATATATACTCACATATTTTGGTACACTTATTCCTTTCTGTAGATCAAGGTTTCTGCCTAGTGGTATTTCCCTTGAGCCTGTAGAACTTCCATGGTGTCATCAAGGTAACAGAACAACATAACACCTTGTGATAAGGTGAGAAGGTCATGGAGTCTGTGTACTGTCTTATGAAGAGCTGAAGAGCTAGCCGAAATCTACAGTAAAACAGGAGAAAATGTATTTCAGTCTCCATCACATAAATGCAAACTGTTTCTCATGGTCTCTAATCATCAATAGAAAGAAAAACTCATTATCTGTCAAAATGAGTAGATGCACACCAGTGGCAAAGGGCAAAAATGATTTTATCCCCTCAAGAACCCATATCTGAAACAGCAGCTGCATTTGGAATTACCATCTGATTAACCTTAAAATTCTCGGAGTTCCTGTTGTGGCTCAGTGGTTAACGAATCTGACTAGGAAACATTGCGGGTTCGATCCCTGGCCTCGCTGAGTGGGTTAAGGATCCAGCGTTGCTGTGAGCTGTGGTGTAGGTTGCAGATGCAGCTAGGATCCCACGTTGCTGTGGCTGTGGTGTAGGCTGGCGGCTACAGCTCTGCTTAGACCCCCTAGCCTGGGAATCTCCATATGCTGCGGGTGCAGCCCTAGAAAAGGCAAAAAAAAAAAAAAAGGCCTACAATTCTCTACTGTCATTCTCTATAACTTATCCAGGTGAATTAAATAAGATGGTAGTGATTACCACCCCTATTTTTTCCAAGTCTTTGAGGGCAATACTAATATCTCTGAATTATCCAATAGTATTGTTTTGGTTTACTATTTTAGCACCATGATAGTAGCTTCTGCTTCCTATGATGATGGTTCTGATTCCATGGGTCAGAGTCAGAATGGAACTTCTGCTAATTTCTTACTGTACTTTTTTGATACTATACTCAGAGTTGCAAAATTAACCGCATAATGTTACAGACCCACAAAGACAACTACAAGATAAACACAAGGCAAAATTCCATTTTTCCTCTGACCCCTTAAACTCTTACTCTGAATAGTAATGTTTTCTGTCTCCAAGGGTTAGTGCTGGTTAAGAATTAATGTTCCATAATCCTAAATGGTACTAGTATTTTCCCTTCCCCAGTGCTCAGTCACTTCAACAAATAGTTTCATGTGAAAGACTATTATATATCACATCATATCATATCATCATATCACTACGGGATCTTTCCCAAGTGATTACTTTCCTGGTTATTCACTTCTGGGAATAGCATGGGGACTATAACTCTCTTTCATGGAACTTAAGCAAGGTTTTTTTCCACCAAACCTAAAGTTATATTCACTGAAGAGACCAAGTAGTGCTTTAGAGTACCTTTTAGGGGGGGGCATGCCCACAGCATGTGGAAGTTTCAAGGCCAGTGATCAAACCCATGCCACAGCAATAATCTGAGCCACAACAGTGAAAACACCAGATCCTTAACCCACTGGGCCACCAGGGAAATCCAGCCTTAGTGTACTTTTCATCTATTTCATCTTAGAGATCCCATGATCCATTAGCTAATAGCAAAGATCCTCATGGATTAAAAAATTCTAACTCGTGTTACCACACTGTGTCTATTATAGTAACTCAGGCTTCATTGTCTCTGACAGTAAAACCCTGCCATGAAGATTTTATAACTCCCATTGAAATGAAGGTGAGGATAGTTATAAGATGAGTGAGTGGATTGCTATAATACACCCTTATCTCCCTACGTATTGTGTTTCCTCCTTGTTCATAATGTCAAGAAGTGTTCACTTCATTCAGTGTAGAACACAGTTGAATTCTGCCTTTAGTTAACCATCTAAGAAAATGCTGAATTCTCAAGCTAGCACAGTGAATCCAGCATCACTGGTAAATGCCCATATTAATAAGTAAATCCACATACATATTCTCCAGGTTTTTCATTCTTTTAACCTCAGATTTGAATTATTTTGACATGCAAGTTTTCTATTCTTGGTTTTACTTGGTAACTGGCCTCCTTGGGCATGCTGAGATCTGACTCTGGCTGGAAGGCTGGTGGCTGCGAGGCATGGCAGTGGTAGAACGTAAGGATAACTAGCAACAATCCTTGGTGAAGTTATTCTAGACTCTCCAAACAAGGTAAACAAGCCTCTACAGACTGGAAGGTGGAGCTGTTTTTGCTCAGTGTAGTTTGGAGTTGAGGTACTCAGAGTTATCTGAATCATTCCAAGTGTCACTATTTTAATTCTCAGAGCTTCATTTTTCAATTTTTCAAATTGCAACTCTAAACCTCACATAAAAACGTAGCTGTAAATCATTCTATATTGTAGATTATCCAACTTGTAGAATCAGATTCTGTGTGTAAATTTGAGTTATAAGAAATGAAATGTTCTTTTCCTCTGATGCTGCTTTAAGCTGGGAATGTAGAGCCCTGAGCCAGTCATATTCTTCCTTTAGCCCCAGGTGCAGTTAAACACAGGAAGGCCATCCAAAATTTTTGTTCTTCATCCTTATCATTCCATGATGTGACAGTTACCATGTGATCTGCCAAAGGTGTGCCTTTAACAGACTCTTTATTCCAACCAGACCTTTCTTCTTAAACAACTGTTTTGCCACTGGTGACAAAGACTACTGGAATTATATACTCTATCTGTAACCTGACCCCCATGTCTTCAAACCCAATCAGATCTGATGACACGTTCTTCAATAAGTATATATTGAGAATCCATTATATTCCAGATACATAATCATAAAAAATGGATACAACCTATAGCTTCACAGAATTTATATTCTCAGAGTTCCCTGGTGGTTAAGGATTTCACATTGTCTCCGCTGTGCCTCAGTTCACTGATGTGGTTCAGGTTCCACCCCTGACCCAGGAACTTCCTTCCACATGCTGTGGGCACAGCCAAAAAAAAAAAAAAACGAAACTTATATTCTTTTTTGGCATATAGATAAAAAATAAAAAGCAAATATATAATACAATATGGTATGATAAGAAATATGGCATGATGTGAACTAATGTGATATACTATAACATAACAAATCATATTATTAGATAGTATGACAATTAAATGTGTCTTTGAATCCATTTTTGCACCTAAGGATGTCAGGGATACTATTTTTAAAATAGTAAAGATTTCTTTCCATGGCAAAAAAAAATCTGAAAGTATATTCCCATTGATTGCTGATTCTATATACTTTACTTACCTTAAAAATTGACATTTAAAAGTATTATTTTATATTTAGTTGCTTAGACTATTTTGCAGTAAACTTAAAGCAAATTAGTGTGTTTTAAAGTCAAATGACTAAGCAGAAAATAAATATCAAAATCTTAAAACAAATTAATAATTTACCTGCATTCCCTGTGAACTTTAAATAGTTAATAATGCCCAGATTCCATGCATCCTGTCAGAAAGCACATCCTCCTTTGTGAGGGTGGGCTGGTCATACCACCCACATGCTTTTGATCATTACCTTGATATGCAGTGGTCCTGTCAGTAGCTAATTGCCTATGTTACCTTCTTCATTTTTTTTGTTAAAGAGAGATTTTTAAAATGAGCTCAATATATCAGCCTTTTTAGTGGAATTATTAATAATATGTAACCCTCATTTATTATTTGGTCTTTTTTTCCTGAGCTTTTCCTTCCCTGATAAATCTGTAAAGCCTCTGAAAGACTTAAAAATCATTTTGCTTTCACTTTTCCTTGCTAACCCTTTTACCTAGAACTACAACAAATTCATACTTTACAATTTATTCTTAGTAGTTCTAGCTTGAAATTGGACTAATTTTCCCAATTTATTCACTTGAATTTTAAACCTCAAAATAAAGCATGTTTTGACTGTGAGCAGAATGAGATAAGATGTCTTAAAAGGATAAAGTATGAAAATGTGAAATAAAATAAATAAAGCATAATACGTATCAACAAAAACCAAAAAAGATGCATTGATTTAAGCGGAAACCTGGCTATATGTCCCTAAATCAACTATATTTCAATAAAGTTTTCTAAATAGGTTTGAGATTTATAATTAATGTCTCCATGTTAGTTGACCCTCTTGATTACACTGATGAGAATTTTTAGTGATGGGAAAAAAAGGCATCCAGAGATGGGTTTTGTATGCACAAAAGACTTCATCGTTTCATTTTGGGAACTAAAGGCTATTGTTCAACTTAATAAAGTTACAACTTTAAAACTCCAGTTTTTCCCTAACCTTTAAGTTCAACTCGCAAGTTTTAATACTGTATTTGTGATACTGAAGATTTTAATAGACTTTTTTTTACTTCTCCAACTTTATTTCTTTAAGATTACTGAAATATAATTGGTTTACTTACTATGTTGTGATAATTTCTGCTTAACAACAAAGTGATTCAGTTATACATATACACACACATCCATTCTTTTTCATAACCTTTTCCTAGATTATCACAGAATATTGGGTAGAGTTTCTTGTGCTATGCAGCAGATCCCACTGGCCAGTCATGCCATATACCACTGTGTGCATACGCTAATCCCAGTAATAAACATTAAAAGAAGGAGATTGGATAAGATGGCGGAATAGAAGGACTGGGGCTCAACTTCTCTCCCAGATAACAGCAAAAATACAACCAAATGCCGAGCAACCTTCAACCAAATGGACTGTAAACTTCCAAAAAAGATACTCTGCTCCAGAAGACACAGCGGAGACCACATCAAGAGGTAGGAGGGGCGATTACGCGACAGAAACAACCCCATACCTCCCGGGTGGGAAGCCCCACAGACTGGAAAGTAACTGCAACACAGAGACTCAGCTACAGGACTGAGAGTTCTGAGCCTCATGTTAAATCCCCACGCCTGGGGATCGGGCACAGGGAGAAAGAGCCTCTGGAGCATCTGGCATTGAAGGCCGGAGGGGCTTTTGTGCAGGAGCTCCACAGGACTGGGGGAAAAAGAGACCCCACTCTTGAAAGGCACACACAGATTTTCATGTGCACTGGGTCCCAGGGCAAAGCAGTCTCCAGAGGAATCTGGGTGGAACCTGACTGCAATTCCTGGAGGATCTCCTGGTAAAACAAGGGTGACTGTGCCTTGTTGTGGGGGAAGGGCATTGGAGGGGAAGCTCTTGGGGACATTCAGCAGCCTGCATTTCTCTGGAGGTGGCCATTTCTGGGAAAATCTGGTCCCTCCCAACAGCGCTGAGAAGTCCCAGGCCAAACAACAATTCAGGTGGGATCTCAGCCCCACCCATCAGTAAACAGGCTTCCTAAAGACCCCTCAGGCACACAGCCAGCCTTGAATCTCATCCAGAGACAAAGCCCCATCCATCAGAGGGAGAGGAATCAACCCCTCCTACCAGTGAGCAGGTATCACTCCCTCCCATCAGGAAGCCTACAGCAAGCCCCCTCCATACCAACTTTAGCCACAGGGGAGGCAAACAACTGAACTAAGAGAGGCTACAACTCTATTGTGGACACAAAGGTCACCACACCAAAAACCTACAAAAGTGAAAAGACAGAAAACTATAACTCAGATAAGGGAGAAAGAGAAAAGCCTAGAAAAACAGCTCAGTGATGAGGAGATTATCAGCCTCCCAGAAAGGGACTTTAGACTGTTGATGCTGAAGATGATACAAGGCATTGGAAATAGACTGGAGGCAAAGATTGATCATTTACAGGAAACACTGAGCAAAGAAATACAAGCTGTAAAAATTAAACAAGAAGAGATGCAAAATACAATAACTGAAATAAAAAATTCATTAGAAGCAGCCAACAGTAGAATACAGGAGGCAGAAGAACGAATCAGTGAGGTGGAGGACAGATTAGTGGAAA